>PVJI01003691.1:0-119961 GCA_004026765.1 Micronycteris hirsuta | reverse complement strand
GGTGCCCGGTCGGGTACCTACTCCGTCCGCCCCCGATTAGCTCCACTGGGTGCGCGCCCAATCCAGGAGCTCAAAAGTTGGGTTTGCCTTTCAATTCAGACTCCAATTCTTCCTGCTGGGAACACCAGCCTCTGCAAATCAGTCCCCAGGTAAGCACCGACCTCCGGACTGCTGGGGACCAAGGCTCTTCCAACAGACGTGCACGTCTGCCTTGGCAACTCACACACCCCAATCCAGCTCCCTCCCACGGAACCTGGAGCAAACCGGGAAGCTGCTGCTACTGGATCCGCAGACCTCCCAGCTCCCCGTGAGGCCCGAGTGACCCCTTTCCTCCGAAGCAGTCTCCCTACCGGCTGATCTTTCAGTTTTATGCGCAGTCTTGGTTTCCAATCTTCCCCCACACCGGGAATACAGCTGGGTGATCGCTCTGCTCCTCAGAAAATCGGCCCGATATCCCGCCAGTGGGCCGGAGGATAGCGATCACGCTTCTCCCTTCTCCACCGCCATCTTTCTCCCTCCTGTACTATTCTTTACCTCCCCCTGTATATTTTGTACCTATCAATTATGCCTCTTATTCCCTGTACCTCTTCCCCCAATCTCCCCTCTTCCCCTCCCCACTGATAACCCTCCATGTAATCTCCATTTCTGTGATTCTGTTCCTGTTCTAGTTGTTTGCTTAGTTTGCTTTTATTTATTTATTTATTTATTTATTTATTTATTTATTTAGGTTTAGTCATTTATAGTTGTGAGTTTGTTGTCATTTTAATGTTTATAGTTTTGATCTTTTTCTTAGATAAATCCCTTTAATATTTCATATAGTAACGGCTTGGTGATGATGAACTCCTTTAGCTTTACCTTATCTGAGAAGCACTTTATTTGCCCTTCCATTCTAAATGATAGCTTTGCTGGATAGAGTAATCTTGGATGTAGGTCCTTACCTTTCATCACTTTGAATACTTCTTGCCAGCCCCTTGTTGCCTGCAAGGTTTGTTTTGAGAAATCAGCCGATAGTCTTATGGGAACTCCTTTGTAGGTAACTGTCTCCATTTCTCTTGCTGCTTTTAAGATTCTCTCCTTATCTTTAATCTTGGGTAATTTAATTATGGTATGTCTTGGTGTGCTCCCCCTTGGGTCCAACTTCTTTGCGACTCTCTGAGCTTCTTGGACTTCCTGGAAGTCTATTTCCTTCACCACATTGGGGAAGTTTTCTTTCATTATTTTTTCTTTCTTTCTTTTTTTTATAAAGATTTTATTTATTTATTTTTAGAGAGAGGGGTAGGAAGGGAGCAAGAGAGGGAGAGAAACATCAATGTGTTTGCCTCTTGCACGGGCTCAGCTGGGGACCTGCCTTGCAACCCAGACATGTGTCCTGATAGGGGGTTGAACTGTTAACCCTTTGGTTCGTAGGCCAGCACTCACTCCACTGAGCCAACCCAGCTAGGGCTCCTTCATTATTTTTTCAAATAAGTTTTAAATTTATTTCTCTTTCTCTTCTTCCTCGGGTACCCCTATGATTTGGATGTTGGAATGTTTAAAGTTGTCCCAGAGGTTCCTAGGCCTATCCTCATTTTTTTGAATTCTTGTTTCTTCTGCCTATGGCCATACCACCCTAAATGGGCCTGATCTCTGAATTCTTGTTTCTTCTTTGCGTTCCAGTTGAATGTTTATTTCTTTCTTCTGTTCCAGTTCATTGATTTGAGCACCAGTTTCCTTGCCTTCACTGTTGATTCCTTGTATATTTTTCTTTATTTTACTTTGTTAAACCTTTACTTCTTCTTTTATTTTGCATCTGTATTCAATCATTTCTGTGAGCATCCTGATTACCAGTGTTTCTAACTCTGCATCTGATAGGTTGGCTATTTCATCATTGCTTAGCTCATTTTCTGAAGTTTTGATCTGTTCTTTTATCTGGGCCCTATTTTTTTGCCTGAACACACCTATTATGTTGTAAGGGGTGGAGCCTTAGATATTTACCATTGTAGGGCATCCCACTTTGCTGTGTTGGAGTGCTGTATGTTCGGGAGGGGTTGAAGAGGAAATAATGCTGCTTGCTTGGCTCTCACCCCACTTTTAGTCACTTCCCCTGCTACCCACAAGTGAATTCTGCCCTTTCAGGTGCTGCCCTGGTGCTGATTCTTGGGTGGGTGTGTTTGTATACATTCTAGACTCCTGTGGGCCCCTCCAATAGACTCTCCTGTGAGGCTGGGAGTTTCTCCCCACCCCACACTGGTTTTTATAGCCAGAGGTTTTAAGGCTTTATTTCCCCATGTTGAAACCCTGGGTTGTACAGTCTGTCTCGCTCCCCAGTTGTTCCTCCTAGTTTATCCACATGCAAATGTGGACTGCCCCATCCACCAGTTGCCACCTTGCTGTGTGTCCTCTCCACCTTGGCTGTTCATCTCCACCCTTCCTACCAGTCTGGATGAATGTTTCTCCATTAACTCCTTGGTTGCCCGACTTCCATATAGTTAGTTTTTTTTGGCAGTTCTGTTTTGTTTTGTTTTGTTTTTAATTGGTTGTTATCTACCCTGGCTAGTGTGACTCAGTAGATTGAGTGCCAGCCTGTGAAGCAGGAGGTCATTGATTCGATTCCCAGTAAGGGCACATGCCTATGTTGCAGGCAAGGTGCTTGGTGGGGGAGCATGCAAGAGGCAACCACACATTGATGTTTCTCTTCCCCTTTCTCCCTCCCTTCCCCTCTAAAAATAAATAAAATCTATTTTAAAAAATAAATTGGTTGTTATCCTTCTTTTGGTTGTGCAAGGAAAGGAAGTCTGGCTACCTACACCTCCATGTTGGCCAGAAGCCTGGGGTAATATCTATTTAACAAACCAAAAAACACCACCTTGACACATTATTCTCTCTTCAAATCTTTAAGAGGATTTATAGTAATAGCAATCATAATAGTTATACATTTCGTTATATTCTTGCTTTGACCTACTTATAGATCAGAGGTATGATTGAGTAATAAAAATGTTGTAACTTTCTAAGTCCCAAAAGAATTAGTCCAAAAAGCTATTAATGCTCAAGTCTAGGCACATCTCATATTTGCTCCTTCTCTTCCACTTCCTCAACTGTGAGGATAAGTAACCTATTATATCCTAAGGGGATTTTTGTGACCATTTCCCTTCTATGCTAGTCAAAACCAGTCTCAAGTTACACCATTAATGTTCTTCACCCTTCTAGAAATCTTCCCTGTGGAACAGTTCTTTTCTTAGCCATGACAGATATTTAACTAGTTTAGCATCATTTCTAATGCTTTAGACTTTAAGAGAGAATATGATAATACGAAACATCTGGAACAAAATATCTAAATCTTCAAATCTTTATATCTCCAGATTCTGGTAATATACTCTCATAGCATTTTGTACTTGGCCTATCTTTCCCTTATCATACTTGTAATCATGTGTTCATTTGAACAGTTATTTGTGTAATGTCTGCTGCCCACTCCATGTGAGCAATAAATTCCACAATGGCAACAACTCTCTCCATCTAATCCAGGGATATGCCCCCAACACAAAGCATGATACCTGACATATGTTTATTGCATGTATTTCCTCTGATGTCCTGGGGACTAAGCATATGTGTATAATATTAAAAAAATATTTGTCACATGAAAAAACTAAATGATTGAAAATGAATGAACATCTGATATCTGAGTCCAAGCTGTCTATTATAATGCTATTATGACTATGTTACATGTACTTAGAACAAATACTACTTCTGTGGCCAAGTGCAAGCATGCTGTTAAAAATTTTTCAATAAAGAGGCTGGGAGGTCAAAAGTGTTTCATTCTAGCAGCAATTGGTTAGGTACTATTTTATTACATTTTTCTTGACAATAATATCCTTGAGAACTGTCAAGCATGTTTATCTGATCAATTGTTCCCTCTGTAGCCACCTCTATCTAGTGAAATTTATCTTCCAGTGCTTAGGCATCAAGTTTAGACAGGCTTTTTCCATGGGAGGTGTTTGAGGCCAGAAGTTATGCACCTCAGTGATCTTACTTGTGTATTTGTTTGCTGAGCTGAGGAATTATTTGAGGAAATGCCTATATATGAAACTGCTTCCAAGAGATGTTTGCAAAGGTTTTTGTGGTTTGTGGCAATGAAGGTTGCAGCCTAGAAGAACAGGAAGGAGCCTTATTCTGTAAGTTCTTGTCTTCAACATGTTTGACTATCTTCTTGGAGAAATTTAAACTATGATGCAATCATGGGGTCATTATTCGGGAAATGGAAGGAGGCCACTGCTGTCAAGAGTGATATTTTTTAAAGTATTAAAATTTGGGCAGCTGAGACCCTTACAGAGGGACTGGATACAATATCATTCTATGAACTCTAAAATGATTAAAACTCAATTTTATGGAATCTCATGGATTCAGACCACTTCAGGAGAGAAAGGGTGAAAAGGAAAGATGGTGAGGCCAGATAACACTTAAGGGAGTTTCAGGCAGGAAGTTTTTATTAAGAAATAATTCACAATATTGTCCAAATGCCCTTTTAATGCCTTTTTATTGTGTTTAATTTTTATATTTATTTATTGTTATCTATTTTGGATAAATAGGCAGTCAGATGAGAATTGGACTTGGGTTATCTTGCGCTCCCAAGTGACAAGAACGTGTTCTTTTTTCCTTGCTAGCCTTATTTAGGGGAGCAGAATTTCTGTTACCTCTATGTCTTAATTTATCCTGCTCCTTCTTAGGAGTCATAGCATGCATCCTGTTATTCATCCTATCATTTCTGCTCTACCACTTCTCTGGTTTAGGTAATAATGCCTAAATTTATAATCACCTCCTGACTGATCTGTCTGCTTTAAGTCTCTCCCTTTCTGCATGCATGTGCAAGCAGGTGCACACATGCACAAGCATGAACAACTTGCGTACCCACTCACACACACATGCACACAAGACTGTCAGAATGATTGCTAATAAAGACAGATATGTATTTACCCTGCTTTCAGTGTTTCCTTTTTAAAACCTAGAACTCCTTCTTTTAAGACTTCCACTAATTCAACCTCAATATCACTAATAAAACTTAGCATGATATACCATATATCTACCAGCCATGTTATGGAAGCAGTATCTTCTCCATCTAACTTCTGAACTGCCATAGTCAGAGAGAATATTATATTGATTTCCATATCCCTATAATAACTAGGACAAATTTTTTACATAGTAGGTACCTAATAGATATTTGCTTAATGAATGGGTGACTGCTTTCAGTGATTTTGAGGATTGTCTCATCTAGGCCATAAGATAAATTAGATGTAATTATCTCCTTTCCTCCCCCTTCGCCCCTTTTTTTCCTCCCTGTGAGATGAATTTTTATGAAAACCTTCAAAAAGATCTATTCATTTCTCATCCCTGGATAATTTTGAAGGAACTGTTTTTATTTTTTAATTAATTTTTTACTTATACTCTCTCCTGATCTTGTTCACATTGCGGCATTTCACATTGTAGAACACACATAAAACCCCTTTGGCCACATTGGGAAAACATCCATACCAATTTTACATTTACTGAATCTCCAGAGAGCTATCCCATGCCTCCCTGGTACAAGATTTCTTATACAGAGCATTCATATCCTCTGCAGTACATGGATTCCTATTAACTTCAGTCAGAATGAAGTGATTCCCCTTTGGTTCTGGACTAGCTTCTCTGGCAGGATCCAAACATTACTTATCCTAAATCTCTGAGACATACTGTAATTCTGAAATGTCAGCCTTGGGAACTGCTGTTCCTTCCTATAATCAGTGTTACATACAAAGCTGCAACACAGCTACACAAACATACACTTCTTGAATCTTTCAAGGAAGTGGTTTTTAAAGTGTATCCCAATGATTTCTAGCCTTCATAAAAGAGTTCTATGTTTCCTATGAGAAAAGTTTCAATGTTTGCCAACTTTGCTTTTATCTATTTTGTATAACTTGGATTCCAAATAAGACTTTGGAAAATAGCATTCACCACAAAAATAACATTTCCAAATCTTAAAAATGGGTGAAATTAAATATATTGGGGGATAAATACAAAGATATGGAATCTGATACTAACTTTAAGCAATTCTTCAAGTATTAGAAGCTTTTATAAACTCCTTTCTCTTCTTTCTTAATGCCCATCGCATCTAAAAGTCATTTATGCAGGCAGAGTTTTATTGCTTTCTTTTACATGCACTTACCCCTCATAAAATGGTTCAAGATTCTATGGGTATTATTGAGTTCCTCTATGTGCCAGATAATAGATATGTCGCTAGTTATAACAAGTTCAAAAAAACAAACAAAAAATTATATATGGTTCTTACTATAGTCCGAATATTTGTGTTCCTCCAAATAAAATATAAATGTTTACATATGAATGTACAAAGGTGATGGTATTAGTAGATGGGGCATTTGGAGGTAATTAAATTATAAGGGCAACACCCTCATGAATGGGATTAATGCCTTATAAAAGAGGCTCCACACAGATCCCCTGTTTCTTCTGTAATGTGAGGCTACAGGGCAAACCCTGAGACCTAAGAGAGAACCTTCACCCAACCATGGTGGCACCCTGATATCAGAACTTAACCCCCCAAAACTATGAGAAAAAAAATTTCTGTTGTTAATAAGCTACCCAGTCTCTGTTATTGTGTTATATGAACCTGAACCTGTACAGACTAAAGGAGTTCCGAACCACATTTATCTTATTCTCTAGTCAGCATTTTGATTATATATTGATATAATATATTATATTATATTATATTATATTATATTATATTTTGATATATATCTTTTCTGATAAGGAAGAGCCTTTGGTTGATTGATTGGTTGTTTGCTTGTTGATTGGTTGATTCACCCTTTCTTTAATTTGACAAATAAGATCATGGCAGTGGCTGGTTATATTGAGAGCTAGTGAGATCATCAAGTGTGCTAGTTGTTCTCAGGTAGTAAAGCTTTTGTCAGTGATTCATTGCCTCCCAGTTCCAAACATAAACTGATTACTTCTGCACTCATCCCATACTTAGCATTTCTCTTTCACTTTTCTCTTGCATATTTTTTCTGCAAACTTATTATACTTCTCTATGTCAGTTGAGAGCAGAGATTATTTCTCACCCATCTGTGAACTGATCCATTCCCTACTGTTTCTAGTGCAATTATTTTAACATATAGGGTACTCAATAATATGTCTGAAAATACCAGTTATTATATTTCTGACTCTTCTGGTGAGGAAAATGATTGAAATATTGCAGGTTTTTTTTAACAACATGCCAAGGTCTATCAGGTGGAAAACTATTTTTAGGAGGGATATTATATCAGGAATTTATACATCACATAAAGGGTTAAAGTAAGTGACCTCCAAAGCTCCTTCCATCTCTTCATTTCTATGATTCTGTGTTATTTCACAAGGGTGCACTTTTATAAACAGAAAAAAATGTTTGCCTTGGGTGTTGGGCTTTCACATCCTTCACTTTGAGTTTTCATTAGATTGACTATAACCATGAACTCAATGGTCTTTGCATTTTACTGAAAGTGCCAAAAAACTTGGCTCTGCTTTTTAGCACAAAAATGTCTTCATCCTGAGCCATTGAGTAAAGATGCCTGCTTGCACCTCTATGACATACACTTTGACCCAGTCTTTTTCATTTTCAGATAAAAGGAAATATTCTAAAATGTGTCTATATCTGATTCTGTTTGAACATGCTCATGATGCCACAGATCTGTTTTATCTTCATATTCTTTGGGCATATACCTCTTGTACAGTCATTTAATCACTATTTCTTGAATAGTCGCTGGCTTCCCAGCACTGCTGTACATGCTTTGGTAGAGCCAAAGAAATAAGATGGTATGTGATTGGCCTTGCAAAACATAGTCTAGTTGGAGACACAAAAGAGAGAGAGAGAGAAAGAGAGAGAGAGAGGGAGGGATAAAGGAAGGAAGAAAGGAAGGAAGGAAGGAAGGAAAGAAGGAAGGAAGGAAGACCCAAAGACTGATAATCTTAGGGAAAAGTTTGATATACTGTGAGAAAGGATTACCATCTAAACTAAAAAGATGGTTTCAGTGGTGAATTTATTTAATAAAGAAAAATTCTTGGAGTCTAGACTTGTTCTTATATTGACTAAGAGGACATTTTTGAAGGTGAGCACTGGAAAGGCAGCATAAGCCAATGGAGAAAGGTGAAATACAGAAGAATAAGGTCAGGTGACAAGAAATAGGTTGAAGCAAAGGATTATGCACACATGGTCAAGTACAAAGAAGAATAGGGAAGAGAGTGATAGATGGACAAGATGATGGGTGATTTTGAAAGGTTATTGGTAGAGTTTGAATATGATGTTGATAGATAGCAGGGAGCCAATGTACATAATTTGGATTAAGTGAATATTGTATTTGAGATAGACTTAGCTATACGAGGTGTGTTTGGAAAAAGTCCAGCCATTGTTAATACAATGAGAACAGTTTGCACCACATCAACATAACCTGGCAGCCAAGGAGCTTGGACTGGAATGTGCATGTGTGAACAGTGACAACTTTACTGTACTAGTCAGTGGGGGTAGTAAATGCCATTGAGTGAGTATGAATACTGTGTGGCTGTCCCATTCAAAATGACTGAGCAAGTAGAGCAACGAATCTGCATCAAATTTTGCATTAAGCTTATACATTCCTCTGCAGAAACTATTCAGATGAGTCAGAAGGCCACAGTTATGGGCAACTGGTGATTGGCAGTTTCATCAGGACAACACGCCCACTCATGCATCAAATCTCATGCAGACATTTTTGGAGAAACATCAAGTCACCCAGGTGACTCAGCCCCTCTACAGCCCAGATTTGGCGCCCTGTGACTTCTGGCTTTTCCCAAAATTAAAATCACCTTTGAAAGGAAAGAGATTTCGGACTATCAGTGAGAATTAAGAAAATATGACAGGGCAGCTGATGGCAATTGGGAGAACTGTGTGAGGTCCCAAGGTGCCTACTTTGAAGGGGACTGAGGTATCATTGTCCTATGTACAATGTTTCTTGTATCTTGTATTTTCTTCAATAACTGTCTCTATTTTTTCATAGTACATGGCTGGATACTTTCTGGACAGACCTCATATATAGAGGAAGAACAGAAAGATAGGAAAGCAACTGAAGAGTGGGCACAAAAATATCTCCTATAATAAGGAGTTCTTTATCACAATTATAGAAATGAAGGGGAAAGGATATGTACGAGATATGACTGGATTTGATGATCCATAATTTTATAGGCTAATTATTTGGGGGCTTCTTAGTGAAGTTATCATGTTTTCTTTACTGAAATAAGATACCTCTGGTCTGTGAGTAGGGCAAAAGAATGAGCATAATAAAAAACATAGCTTTTATGATTGCTATTATTATAAATTCACTTGAACATTTGAAGAGAGAATAATAATCTTAATGTGGTATTTTGTGGGCCAGCACTAAGTTAAACAGCTATTGATACCTGAGGATAAGGCTTATAGAATATTTTAGAATTAGTGCAAATAAAAGGCACCATACAAATTCAAGATGTCATTGCCAATAGTCATAATAGTATTGGTTGTAATTGTTGTCTTTGGAAATTTCTAAGAACTAATTGCAATGGTAGCTCAAACCGCAGCCATAAACTGTAAAAAATAATCTCTGGAGTTATAATATTAAATATGTCTAAAAGCAGCTAAACAGCCCTTGGGAATAAATGAGACTGCTTTGATTTTTACCTGTGACAATGCACAAATCTGGCATTTTCTGATTTGGAAAAGTTCTGAGTCTGGAAATTAAACTGTCAGAGTTGAAAAGTATTGGAATGTGAGGGCCAAAAACTGTTTAATCAAAGTGCTAGATACTTTTTCAAAAGGGGTAGAAAATAGATTGCCCAATAACAATGTAACTGTGTGAAATGTATCTTTGGAACAAGGAAAGATAGAAGAGGAAGAAGGTACAAGAAACTGCAGATTGCTTTTCCAGTAGTTAAGAAAAAGAAAATATTTCTCCTTCCTTCTCTTTTTAATTTATTATGTCAGATATACATCAGCTGGTAAATGAACTCTGTCTTTACCTTCAGTTAAAAATCACTTGCCTTTAAAATTCTTTATAATCCAAATTTCTGGATTTTCAAAATATTTGAAGGAGAGGTTTTTCCTTCTTTAAACAGTTTTATTCCTGCTGTAAAGAAAGTGGCAACAGAAGGTGATAGCAAATAGTTTACATATCTTTTAACTCTTGAATTATTAGTGGATATTTGGCAGTGGACTATAAATTCTAGAGTTACTATTGATGTTTTTCTTTTTTAAAAAATATTTTATATATTTATTTTTAGAGAGGGGGAAGGAAAGGAGAAAGAAAGGGAGAGAAACATGTGTGGTTGCCTCTTGCACTCCCCCTACTGGGGACCTGGCCAGCAACCCAGGCATGTGCCCTGACTGGGAATCAAACTGGCGACACTCTGGTTCACAGGCCGGCACTTAATGTTTTTTTAACGGATATTTGTCATCCATAAATCGATCAGTGTTTAGTCATTATTAATTGACAAGTCAAAAAGGCCACAGTATATAAGCTCTGTTAATGCAAGTTGTGGGAGAAACAATTCAAACAAATGCAGTGGGATTTAACCAAATACGAGCTTCCTTTGCTCAACCAGTGATTAGGACAGCTAACCTGGCCTCTTTGACATAAAATTCAAGCATATTGTAGTAAGTACATATTTAAATTTTTGAGAATTTAATAGATAACACTATTGACAATTTACTTGACTCTTGGCATCTTATTTGAAAAGGGTATTGCTCTTCTTCCCTCTTTCCAATTATTTCTTTCCTTGTGTTCTGGTAGCCATTGTAGGTGAAGAGACTGTGCTCTGTTTCATGTCATGAAGGGTATGGGGGAGAAACACTTCACTCAGCAAGGCAAACATAAGTAGACTGACCCTTATTTTTAGGTTATTGAACAAAGCTTGAATCATGACACACAGCATCAATAACAGTAATGATTCTGGAAGCAGGCTTTCTTGAAAGAATCTGACAGTAACTAGGTAGTTAACATTTCTATCCGATAACCTCTCTACAGTATTGTTACTATCTTCCATGGGAGTTTACAAATACTCTTAAACCTAGGTTTGAAGTTGCCTTGTATCCTCACTGCATTTTCTCCTCTCCATCACAAGATTAAGCAAAAAGTATCAGCTCTTTGGAAACTCCCAGTAACAAATTCCAGACATTTGTATCTAGTTCTTATGTATTTTGTTACCTCTAGCAGAAGTGAGAGATACTGATAGTTAGGTTGAAAGAATCTATGGAGCTTTCAATAAAATTTGAAAGTAAAACCCTAAAACAATGAAATTGTTAAACATCCAGTTTTATTTCTCACTTATTCTGCCTGGTGAAATTTTAAGCCTTTTGGCATCAAGTTATAGAAGACTATGAACAAACAAACAGCCTGCTACAATTTCTACATTGTCAGAGGTCAGATCTTCTTTTCACCAACCTATAACTAGAGAGTTGACCCTTGAACAATGTGGGCGCATGGGGTACTGACCAATGCACAGTTGAAAATCCGTGTGAAACTTTGATTCTCCCAAATTAACTATAATTGTCCATTGGTGTCTGTGGGGAATTGGTTCCAGCATCCTCCCCACTCCTAAATACCAAAATTTGCTGCAGCTTAAGTGCCTCATAAAAAACGGAATAGAACAATGCATATAGTTGGCACTCTGCATCCTCCAAATCCCAGTGGCAGGTGGAAAATACTGTTTTTCGTCCACAGTTGGTTAAATCCACAGATGCAAAACCTTGGAATACTGAAGGTTGACTGTATATTTATTGAAAAAAAAATCTGTCTACAGGTGAACCTGTGCAGTTCAAACCCTTTTTGTTCAAGGATCAACTATATTTGACCAGCACCTGACACAACATAGAAGATCAATGAATACTTATTGAGTAAATTTGGGGAGATGGTGTGATAAAACTGTTCTCTCTTTATTGTGTTGGTGGTTACATGGTTATATACATTTGTCAAAATTAATGGAACTGAACACAAAATGAATTTATTTTATTGTATGTTAATAAAACTTTTTTGAAGGAAAACATGTCCACCTTATACAGGATCTATGCATGTCCATTCACTCTCTCCTTTATTCACAAGCTATTTTTTGAGGAACTACAATGCACTGGGTATTGTGATGAACTCCAAAGACATGCAGATAACTAAGTTTTTCCCTGCCCTTCTAAGGCCCTCTCTTCTCCAACTGCTCCGTATACCCCTATCTCTCAGAGTTTCCTTTTGTTGTCACTTTCCTTACCAGGGTCCATGGTTTGTGGTTACTTAGAGAACAGGAGGGTTTGAAGGTGCTGGAAGGTTCTAGATCCTTTGCATTCAGAGATACTACAGCAGACTTAACTCAGGGCTAGTTTGAAGTCCTATTTCAGTGATATCATGGGTGACAAATAGTTGTACAAATACAGTTTTAAAAAAGTGTTGCTGAAAAAATTGTTCCATGTTTAAAATAACAGGTAAAAAATAAAATAATCGGATAGGTCTTACCTGTAGTTTAGTCAATGGGTTTTCATTTGGGGAGAAAGATAATGTGGTGATGTTGTTAAAAGAATAGGACAAGGAGTAAGAGTACCGGTACTTTGAGTGTAGTGATCAGACTTGGTTGCCTACCTAATGTAGCTCAGTTGTGTTAAAGTTTCTGTTCTCTCACATGCTCAATAAAAAGTGACCCTTTCTCAAGGGGATTAATCTAAACCAATACTGGTAATTTCATTCTGATTCTCATTGACTGACTTAGAATTAAAAATAGCAAACACTTATTAAACATGCAGCATGTGCCAGGTACTGTTCTCGGTGTTTGCTTTGATAACTCTATAGATATCACTCTTTCTATATATAGATATAACTCTATCTATATATAAATTCTGTTAAGTTCATCAAGAAGTCACAAAGCAAGTACATTATACTGTTTTATGCAACTAAGCAATTAGATTAAATTTTAACTACTGCTTACCTCTGGTTGGCTTAGACAAGGTAGGGTAATTGATAGCAAAAATGTTGACATTTTTCTTGCTTTTAAGCAAGAAAAATTCCAAATTGAAATTTACTTATGGTAATTTTGCCTATTCACGTGATTAGTTTTAAATATATGCATGCTTTTACTGCATTGGCTTATCAAAGAAGAACAAGTTTTGGGCATCTTAGAAAATCTAAACCTACAGTAAAGCACACAGACATCCACAAGAAACACAAGAACGGATTAAAGACAATCAGGAGAGATGGCCATGTGATCATGATTTCTCTTAGATGAAGCTTAAGCCCATCAGTTATCAGCAGCTATGCACTTTGGCTAAGAAAACTGCCATTGCCTGCCACTGGTGTTTACAGCCTGCAACTAGAGACAGGCACAGGCTTTACTCAAATGCACATCTATTTATTTAAAAAATGTACTGAATGACAGGCGTTAAAAATAGATGAATCTAGTTTCATGAGACCTACTGACAGTAATCAACAGCATGAGTGGAGAGAAAAATAAATTAGATTTTTAAAACCTTTTCAGCTGAAATCGTCAATGATTCTTCTGATACACAAAGAATGAAATGAGTTTAAAGAAATACAGTTATCACTTTGGGGCTGTGCTTTTAAAATGAAGGACAATCTTTTAACAATAAGTTGAAATCTCGAGGCCGCCCTGAGAAGCAGTGATGACTTTCACTGCAGGGAGTGGAGAGTATTCTGTGGGCCTTGCTGGGCCCTGGACTTCTTGGAAACATTCAAAAGGATTGTGTTGTTCACTGCTACATCTTTTTTCTTTCTTACTTTAATTAATTTATTTTTATTAAATGTATTGGGAGGACATTGGTTCACAAAACCATACAAGAGAGGCAGAGAAGGGAGAGGGTGTCAACTGGAAGGGAAAAAGGATCTATAAGCTCAACCTGTGTGAAACACCTCAGCCCTTGGGGTCAGCCGTGCCTAAGCCTGTGTCTCTCATTTTGTCTTTTGATAAGGATGCAAACTGGAAAATAGCAAAGGGTTTGAAAGGATGACTGTTCTACTACTAGAGTCACTAGAGGCCATTTAGGGGGAAAGAGCAATTTCAGTTTGAGGGGGAAGAGTTTGCCTTTTTGGTTTTTTTTATATGCCTATCCCCTCTTGTTAAGTGTACATGTTTAAAGACGTCTTTCTATATCTGTCCTTTTAAAGAACATTTTCATTTTAGAAAGACACCAATTAAAGCAGCAGAATTAGACATAGTGTTTAGAAATATATAATGAATTGCACTGTGCTTTTTGGTAACTAAGAAACAACTTACGGATACCTATTCCATAATGGCTCCTTGATTTCCCCTGAGCATTAATCACCAATGGTGGAACTTTCGGCATCAGTTGGGGAGACGCGTAGGTCATTGAGGCTGTCCCGCACCCTGTCAACTCACACCACAGGGCCAGCACAAGCTGCGTAGCCAGGGGTATTCCAATCAGTCTTGTCAAGACGTGGTAAGTTAAATGCTCAGAGATCAGATATGTGCAGAGGAGAGGCAGAAGGAAATGCCTCCCTCCATATTACTTGTGAGAGACATTCTTAGAGATTGTAAACATCAGTATAATCTCATTAAAATTTTATATTCTATTTCTTGGATGGATTTTCTTCAAAGGTCTACTTCCCAGTCGTGGTGAGGAGTGGATTGATTAGAACAGAACTGACAATAAAATGAGGGTGGTTTTTTCCTTCTTATTTCAAATGTAGATAAATGTCCTTTGCTTTGTGGGAGATGCAGCCATAGTTCTGCCACCCTATGGCACAGAGAGCTCTCCTCCAAAGGTGTCATCTCCTGTACCCGAACAGACCCCTTCAGTCAATAAAGAAACAGAAGCTCTCGAAGGTTTGTCTGATCCTGGATCCTCTGCTTACTTGCCACATCACCGGCCTGTGTGTCCTTCAGCCCCTGCCCTCAAGAAGCTCCATAGCTTTTATCCAATTCTCAAAGCCTGTGATGAAGAAAAAGGTGAGAGATGGGACTCACTGTGCTAGCTCTTCAAGGTCAATGCAACCACTTTCCAACCTGGAAGCCTGGGGATGGGCAGCTTCCGGCCAAGATGGAGGCGTAGGTAGACACGCCATGCCTCCTCACACAACCAAAAGAGGAAAAACAATTTAAAAAACAAAAACAGCCAGATCTGACAAAAAATCGAACTGAGTGGAAGTCCGACAACCAAGAAGTTAAAGAAGACACATTCATCCAGACAGGTAAGCAGGGCGGAGCCGGGTGGAGAGTGTGCGGCAAGACAGGGTTTGTGACGCAGTACCAGCAACACTGCAGCTGCCCGGAGAGACCCGCAGTGGGCAGGAGCACTCAGCAAAACCTGCAGCTGGCTGACCCGGACCCAGCTGGGCTGAGACTGGTGGACCAGGCAGTCCCTCATTTGCTCGCATGTAGACTGGAAGAAAAAGCTGGGGAGCAGAGCAGACCATGCAGCCCACCATCATGGGGAAATAAAGCTTCAAACCAACAATTGAAAACACCTGTGGGGGTTGAGGTGGCAGCAGGAGGAACTCCCTACTTCACAAGAGTTCATTGGAGAGACTCACAGGGACTTGGAACTATGCAAGCCTGCCCACCCACCCCAGAGCCAGCAAAGAAGAGCCAAACTTGCTTGTGGGCAGCAGGGGAAGTTTGGAGAGCAGAACAAGTGCCATTGTTCTCTCAGGCCCGACCCCCACAGGCAGTGTCACAACACAATGACCTAGGTTACACTGCCCTGGTGAACACCCAAGGCTCTGCCCCTTAAAGTAACAGGCACGCCGAGGGAAAAAAAAAATGGCCCAAATAAAAGAACAGATCAAAGCTCCAGAAAAAATACAACTAAGTGATGAAGAGATAGCCAACCTATCAGATGCATAGTTCAAAACACTGGGAATCAAGATGCTCACATAATTCGATGAAAGTTGGTTGCAATTAGTTGAACAAATGAAGGGTACGCTAAAGGAAATTAGGGGAAATGTGCAGGGAACCAATAAGGATGAGAAGGAAACTGGGACTCATATCAACAGAGTGGACCAGAAGAAAGAAAAAAATATCCAACCAGAAAAGAATGAAGAAACAAGAATTCAAAAAAATGAGGAAAGGCTTAGGAACCTCCAGGATATCTTTAAACATCCTAACATCCAAGTCATAGGGTGCCAGAAGAAGAAGAGGAAAACCAAGGGATTGAAAACTTATTTGAACAAATAATGAAGGAGAACTTCCCTAAGCTGGTGAAGGAAATAGACTTCCAGGAAGTCCAGGAAGCTCAGAGAGCCCCAAAGAAGTTGAACCCAAAGAGGAACACACCAAGACACATCATAATGATATTACCCAAGATTAAAAATAAGGAGAGAATCCTAGAAGCAGCAAGAGAAAAGGAGACAGTTACCTACAAAGGAATTCCCATAAGACTGTCAGCTGATTTCTCAAAAGAGACCTTGCAGGCAAGAAGGGGTTGGAGAGAAGTATACCAAGTCATGAAAGGCAAGGACCTACATCCAAGATTACTCTATGCAGCAAAAGTTTCATTTAGAATGGAAGGGCAGATAAAATGCTTCTCAGATAAGGTCAAGTTCAAGGAGTTCATCATCACCCAGCCTTTATCATATGAAATGTTAAAGGGATTTATATAAGACATGGAGGGGTATCAACAGGGGAGCGGGAGGGGGAGAGAGGAGGAAAAAGTACAGAGAAAAAGTAGCATAAGCAGTAGATAGAAAACAGACAGGGGGAGGTTAAGAATAGTATAGGAAATGTAGAAGCCAAAGAACTTATGTGTATGACCCATGGACAAAAACTAAAGAGCAGGAAATGGGGGGGGCGGAAATAAAGGGGAGAAAATGGGACAACTGTAATAACATAATCAATAAAATATATTTTAAAAAAATAGAAGCTCTAAGGGTATCGTACCCCAAACAAACATAGTGATGATGGGCTCGTGGAGTCTGTTGTATTTCTTAGAAAAAGTAACAACTTGAACAACTTGTTTATGTCCTCTAATATGTCTTAAAACACTTAAAAATACTTTAAGATGAACAATCTCTGCACTTGTCCTAGGTATATAGGATGAACCTCTGAGTTCCATGGGACAAGGTTGTCATTCTTTCTTTGATCTGTCCCTCCCCTAGGTCCCCTTAATTTTATCTCCAAGTTTTGTACTTGTTCCTTTCTTCTCAATACTGCTTCTCCCATTATACATAGGTTTTCCTCCTGATGGCTATGCCTCTGTTTCTGTTCTGCCTTTTGACTTCACACAATAGCTCTGTACATGGGATGAGGGTCTAGGAGTGTTGAGAACAATATATCTCTGAGAGGGCAGGGTCAAGGAGAGGATCTGCCTTGGCTGTTGCTTACATCTCCTGCTTAAACCATTTACATAGTGATGAGCTCATAGCAGGCATTGAATGGATGGATGGATGGACAGACAGACATATGGATATGGACCAGGCACAAAGGCTATATATGCTTCATAATCTCCTGATGTCTTTCTTTCTCATTTTAATTCACATTTATAGTTTTTGCACATACACACATACTTCTCTCCACCATTTTTGAAGAGTGAAGTTGTATAACAACCTCTCAGCCCAAATAATGCTGTGAAAAATAATGTTTTTACTCATATGCAATACAACTACACAAATTGCTTGAGGTATAAGCTGAATAGGTTTGATGATGTAACTTCTGGTCACAGGACCTTGCAAATGGACTCTCAATATCTACGCTAGATTTTTCTCTAGTACCTTTGACTATGTGTTCTGGGAGCCCATGGTCCAATGCAATTACATAAAGTGTGCACACACACACTCACACACACACATTTGGCCTGTTGGTGTTATTGTTGTTTAATTGTTCTGAGTGCCTACAGTTGTTTATGAGAATGTTAAGAGAAGGTATAGTACAGTCCCTAAGAACATAGAGTTTAGGGCCAATGGCCTGAGACCAAATACCAGTTCTGATACTTGGCAACTTTGTGAACACAGGAAAGTAACTAGAGCTCTCTGTGGTCTTTGTCCCTCAGTTTACTCATCTAAAATACAGGGATAATAATAGCACCCGCCTCAGTTTTCTTTAAGGATTAAATATAGTATATAAAGACCTTAGAACAGTACCCGTTATGTGGCAAATGCTATATATAAGGGTAACTTTGATGATATCAACTGGGGTATGGTTACAATAACAGAAGGTGCTGAGAGTGTGTTTTTTTCCTAGTAACTCTTACCTCAGTATATCATGCATTCATTGATTCAGAACATGTGATAGATGGTATGGTAGTCACTATTTCTGCATAGGGAATAAAATAGACAATTTCCCTGCCCCCATTGAACTTATTTCTTGTAGGAGAAACAAATAAAAAACAAGGACATGCACACATAGAGAGAGAGAGATAGATAAAACTAAGAGAGATAGGTAGGTAGGTAGATAGATAGATAGATCGATTGATCGATTGATAGGTAGATAGATATTGTAGATAGATAAAAAGATCTCAAGGCTAGAGATTATGGTACAGGGCCAAAGGTATCAGGATAGCCTGGGTGAAGTGGGAAGGCCACTGAAAATTCAATGGGAAGAAACCAATCCTGCATAGACTGGGGGGTGACATTCGAGGGGTCAGCCTTGTGGGGCCCCTGGTAATAAGGAACTTGGCATTTTTGCAGCATAGAAGGCAGAGTGGGAGGCAGTGACAACAGATGAGTGAGACCTGTGGAGTTGAATAGAGCCAGCCTGTTCTGCCTGCATTTCCCTCAGAATTAAAAATAACCTATTTGGACTACCCTTAAATTCTCAAGGCACAGCTAGAGCCCCAGTTTTCCTTAATTATCAATTATTATCTCCTATTTAGTGAATTTCTGAAAGAAAAATAATTATGCATATATACATATATACTTGTGCACACACACACAAAAGGCATATGCCTATCTTTAGTTGAGGTTTTGATTAACTCAGTTTTAATCTATCTACCTAATTGTGCTTTGCTTTTTTTTTCCCTCTTTCTTTATCCTACAATTGCTTCACTGGGCTGGGGGTCTGGAGGGCAAAAATATTCATTATGTTGCTAGCAAACAAGATGAGAACCACACTGCAGGGGATAAAATTAAATTTACAGCTTTCCCTTGTATATGTCATAAACTATTGATTTAACGCAAGAGGAAAAGGCTGCAATAATGGGGCACAACTGCGGCGTGGAGCGAGGCTCTGGCCAAGGAGAGCTCACTAGTGACTGCAGATAAGCCAGTTCTGGGCTTCGAGACCAACTCCTATCCCTGGCCAAAGAACAAATGTAGGTAGCCTTGGTCTACAAGGTGAGTGTATAGAATTTCAACTCAGGACCTTCTGCCTGGACAAAGCATTGAGTGATCAATATTGGAAGGGTAGATTTGGGGAATGTTTACATCTGCTATTCCTAGTACATTAGACCTACATGGGATTTATTTAAAGTTACAAGGATGAGTCAGGCTCAGAGAGGCAATAGTTGATGAAGGCTATCCACCTATAAGTATTAGTTTCCTTTGCTGGTACCTCAGTACTAATTAGGAACAGCTCCTTCATGTTCCCCTAAAGCCATATACTTGGCAGTTATATTGTTCCCTGGTATCGTCCTCCCTAAGCTAGAGGCTCCTTAAGGGCAGACAATGCATCATGAGCACGCTTGTATCTGAAGTGATGAGAAGAGGATCTGAAACATAAAGATGCTTCATATACTATGTTAGTTGAGTTAGCAACTCAGTGTTGATTTCAAAATGAGACATTAATTACAATAATACATCTTCACACCCAAATCTTCACAGCAAAACTTCTTCTTTGTGCTCACTCTTTTTCTAAAACAAACAAAAACAATACAATTTAGAATCAGGAATGAAAGAGAAGAAGAGTGTGCTAGAATTTCAAAGGATGCAAGTAAGCTATCTGTTGCATTGTTGGGTGTTAAACAATGTGACTGGTAGCGAGATGCTTGTTAACTACATTTTGTGTAAGCACATAGAACCCACATGCAAGAAGCATGATGCATAGTTGAGTTAAAAAACACGATTATCCAACAGTGCTACAAATATTTGGCATATTTGTGATTCAGAGAACCCAGCTCAAGCTGATCTTATTATGAGTTTCCACTTTTGCATCTATAAAATTATGACAGTTGAAGGAGTTGGACCCACAAAAGGTTGCCTGCAAAGGAAAACAGAAGTGCCATGTAAACAATAGCTTTTAAAACATTAAAATAGGGAACAGTGTACCAACTCTGATTACAAAGTGAGTCTTAAAGAACAAATCTATGAACTGAGCCCTCACTATATTCTGACATCGTTGGGGGAATATTTAGAAGGGTTGGCTCCACAATCTATCTCTCCTCCCATTTTCTGGCCAGATCCAGTTTTCTAGGGGAGATCCTCCCAAGAACCAGGCAACTTAACCAATCTGCACAGGTCATGAATATTGCCAACACCAACCCATATAGAAGGCATGTGTACTTAGTGCCAATCACAGAATTTCTAAAAACAGTTGTCTAAGACCATTTATTGCCAGCCACTTGAAGATGTCTAAGATTTTATTTTGGAAAGCAATAATTAGCCTTAGACTAACACTAGAATTCATTTTCATATGCCAAAATGCTAATGCGAATGTGCAAGAAGAACCTTTGTCTCTAGGAGCAAAGGAGGCAGAACCTTCGATGTTTTTTTTCCTGCCCTATTTTTTTTTTCTGGTTGGAGGTGAGTAATTTTGATATGTTTATGCACTCTCATTTCAGCATCCAAATCCACTGTTGCCCACCCTTGCCTGCCAAACCCCATCTATTTAGTCTGTGTGCGCACACAGTTTTTAGCTTTTCTTCCTAAATGCTTCTTAGCTCAGGTCAATAAAGATAAGCTTTCACATCCATGCTAGCCTGACATAGGAATCCTCCTAATTTTTTTAAGGAAAATCCACTGTGTCTCATTTCTGTTTGGTGCATGAATATTGTACACTGATGCTCATTGATTTTGAATATTTATTGGCACTAAACCCATTCATAAGATAGCTTGAAATCTCAGTTTCTTCTGTTATGATTTTGTTGGCAATCATCATTCCTACTATTTGCTTAAGAATCAGAAGTCTGTGGATTTGGTGAGCTCTTAATCCCATGGTGTAGCCATTTTTAACACCTAATCAAGGCTTATGTGCCTGACCTAATCAGCAACAAGCAGAATAGCCATGAAGGTAACTGGTGGGATCGCCACATGGTCCAACAACATACCCACTGCACACTCTTCAGTCATTTTAAGTACAAATAAATGGAGATAACCACAGATGGTTCATTTAGTTCACACTATGAATATGATATTGCTCACTATTTACAGACTGGGATAGGAATAAAAATGTTTACTCTGATAATACTGGTAGTGTAAAGTTATATTGCTATATTCACTTGTGGACTGAATGGAAACATCCTGTAGAAAATGTTTTCTCATGCTGTTCTTACTGAGATATAGAATCTCTTGCTTCCTCACTCTATTGAGTATAATGCAAAAGAAAACTGCGTATTTCTTTTTTTTTTTCATTCTTGTCTCATAACCAAATACATTCTAAAGCTGAACTCTTCTATATGGAAGCCACTATTCTCATGTGGCCATTTAATTTTTAAGTAATTAAAATGAAATAAAATTGAAAATTCAGTTCTTCACCTGCACTACCTTATTTTTAAGGACTCAACAACCACATGTGTCTAAGGACTACCTCATGGAAAAGCTTAGACAGAGCATTTCTATTGTTGCAGAAAATTCTATTGGAGAACTCTGTAAAATATTCTTTCCCTAAATGTGGTCTGTGTGATTGCTCCTTCTGCTTCTTGAAAACACAAATTTTGGACCCCATTCAAGACCTTCTCAATCAGAATGTCTGGGGTGTGGTCTTCAAATCTGCATGTTTACACACTTCTCAAATGTTCTCCATTTGCAGTGAAATTTCAGAATGTTTCATGGTATGTCATCACATCCATTATACATTCGTATCCTAATCACCCAAATGTTGCCAAATATATTTTATTTAAAATAGTTCCTCTTGCTTGTTTCCATTTTCTCTTTTCTTTCTCTCTCTTTTTTTTTTCATTGAGATATGTTTTTGCCATGTATTTTGGGATCATAAAGTAATTCCCATCAGGACAGTAATTACTAAATGGTTTGGTTGAAGTCACTAGCAAGAATCTTTATCTCTTCTGCTAATGACTACATTAACAAACAAAACCAGAGAATAAAGTACAGAACATAGGAGCACCTGAAAAAAACTAAAAACTCTCACTGAAAATCTCATAAATCAAAGTTCAAATCTTCAACGATGTCCTCTTCCTTTGATCAGTTCTTTGATTATTATTATCACTAGAAATTATAAAGAAAGGTTGTCAGTGTCTCAAAAATGAAGGGACTCTTAGAAATCATCTTCCTCATCCTGCTTCAATTATTTCTACATCACATATTGATCACCTAGCCCTGGGATCCTACACTTAGCCTCATCATAAGAATAGCTTGGCTTGGGTCTTGTGTTAGGGTTAGGAAGTTCTCCAGATGATTTTGATAATCTGGCAGATCTGGAAACCAGTAATATGGGTTATGATTGATCCCCTCCAATGGTCCACATTTGCTGTCCTTGTGGCTGCCTACCCAAATATCATGGAGTCTAAGAATATCTTTACTTTTTTTTTAATGATTTTATTTATTTATTTATTTATTTTTAGAGAGGGGAAGGAGGGAGAAAGAGAGGGAGAGAAACATCAATGTGTGGTTACCTCCCACTTGGTCCCCACTGGGGACCTGGCCTGCAACCCAGGCATGTGCCCTGACTAGGAATCAAACCAATGACCCTTTGGTTCGCAAGCTGCACTCAATCCACTGAGCTACACTAGCCAGGGCAGAATATATTTTCTTAAACGGAGTCGAACTTGTCTTTGAAGCATCTATCCACAGGTCTCAGTGTTGCTTTTTATTTCTATATAGGATATGCGTAATTCTCCACCTAACACTCCTTTCACAAAACACACTTTCCCATTTGATGCTACTAATCACATTCCTCCAGAGTTTTCTTTTCTCCTGGTTACATCCTGATAACGTTTGGTAATCATTCAATTTTAGCTAGAGTATTGTGTTATCTCATCAGAGTGGTCTCTCTGTTCCAAAAGATTTCCAGTTTGCTATCCTTTTAAAATGTAACACTCTGAACTATTTTTTTTCTATCAGTAAAGCCTGACTTAAGTTTTAATATTTAATAGCCATACCCCCATCATATCATACTTCCTGCCCACCAAAATCCTGGCATTCTTTAGGTACACTGCTGTTTATCTTGTCACTGCTCCCAAATTTCAAACATGTGTTTTCCTAATCTCACCAGTGGTTTACACACACACACACACATGCATGCATGCAAACATACTCACATATATATATATATTAGATAATAGATATCGATATTAAGAATTGATATCAAATTATATGAATACTTTTTTGATAAGGATAAACTAAGGATAAAATTTTTTTTGATAAACATTCTTTCCTTCAAACCCAATCTAAATTAGAAGGGTCATTTGTGACCTTGTGCATTCTTTTACTCAGCTTTTAGGATTTTGGCAGTAATATCTGTTCCTTCCTGTGACAGGTAGTACAGACTGATCTGATCCGTTTTAATATGAGTTAGTGCTAAAGGTCTCTTTTCCCTTCCTTCATTTTCTTTCCTGCAGTGTGGATTATAGGTTTGCCACCCCCTGCCTGGGAACTCTGAATGAGACATAAAGAGAACTGGAATTTTCACCATCGTCCTCAATCACCATTATTAAGTCCAAAGAGCACATCCTGTACAGGAAAATTGCTACAGCATATGGGCAGCCCTCTGCACTTCATGTGTTATCCATCACATTACAGAGCCCTGCCACATGTTCCTGGGGCAGCTGGGGAAGAGGTTGGCTCAGCGCTCATGGAGGAGGCCTCTTAATCTGTTTTACAGCAAACAGTTTTGCAATTACTGTGGGCATCGTGGACCCAGCTGATATTTGAGCTTTGTCCTGACAAGTCTGTAGCAAATAAACATATGACACAAATGCAGTCCACTGAATTTAATGAAAAAAGAAACTAGAAAGATGGAGAAAGTGTTTATTGGTTATTGGTTACAAACTGAGAAGGAAAATATTTCAGCTCTCCCTTTGAAGAGTTTTGATTTTGGCTAATTTATATATGTATACATATATGTGTGTATGTTTCAAATGTAAACTATATGTTTCAAATGTATATACATTTAAGTGTCATGCACAAACACATACCTGTGTTCATTAAATATTTATCAAGTACTTCCTTTATTTATATATTTTTAGAGAAAAGGGATGGAAGTAAGAAAGAGAAGGAAAGAAACATCGATGTATGAGAGAAACATAGATTGGTTGCCTCTCTCACGCCCCCAACTGGGAACTTGGCCTGCAACCCAGGCATGTGCCCTGACTGGGAATTGAACCAGCAAGCTTTCGGCTCACAGGCCAGCACTCAATCCACTGAATCACACCAGCCAAGGCTGTCAAGTGCTTCCTGTGAGCCAGGCAACATGCTAAGCATTATTAAGGAAAAAGGTGTTTAAAAATAGACCTCAGTGCCTGCCCTCATGAGAGAATCCAGTGAATGAGAACAGATATTAATCATATAGTCTCAGAGCTAAATGTAAAATTATAACTACCATAATGATTCACAGAAGTGTATTGCACAATGGGTCTGCAGGGGAGTTTTTGTCTTAGTCTGATTGATAGAGTCATTCATGATGAGGTGACATCATAGATGCCTTTGAACTGAAATCTGAGCTGAGCTGAGATCTGAGGCAAACATTTTTTCATACAATATACTTCAAATATGCATTAATTATGTGCAAATCCTTTAAATAGGTAAAAGTAAATAGAAATAAGAAACAGTTTTTTTTTCCCTTTAATCCTCAGTCCCCAAAGACAGTCTTGCATTCTTCATGGGGTACGCGCAGCACATCCTACTGTGGAGATCCCTGTGAGGATGTCGATAAGCTGACTGAGCAAAATGAGTAGGGATGGGAGAAGAAGGTGTCTCAGGGCCCTGAAGGAGAAGGGAGTGAGGCATATTTGAAGAGCTGAAAGGAGCCCAGTAGGAATGAGTGAGAGAGGGGACAGTTAGGTGACACTCAAAGAGATCTTATGTTCCAGACCAGGCAGGGCATTGGTCTTAGGTCGTTAACCTAAGACCAATGGAATGCTGTGAAAATTTTAATCAGTGGATGAGACGATTTTATTTCAGTTTTGAAAAGACCATTTTAACTAATTGTGGAGAATGTATTTTACCAGAGCATATCAAACTTTGAGCAACTGATTTTGTCAGTGAATGTGTTAAGATAGATCAAAGTTTATGAGAACACTCTTTGTGATCCACGCTTTGTTATTAAAAATGCCTTTCTAAATTAGTTAAGGTACATAACATACCAAATACCATAAAAAATATAATTGGTCTTGCAGTTCTTCAAGTGCACAAATAGATATTTGTGATTGATAATTATTATGACAGTGTCCATCATCATCATAGCTGTGAATCAGATTTCTTTTGACATATTGCTTTATTTTCTGAAAATATATAATAGAACAACAAATTAGTACTTTACTTGCAATAATTGTTACCATAATCCTTAAAACCACACTATAAGGTGCATAGGCTTATGTTATAGGTTATTATTACAAGTGATACCATAATAAATGAGCTAGTTTGGGAGATTTTTCAATTTTTTTGAATAAGTGCACACTGATTTAGAATTCTTCATTTGCTAGAGCTGTAGTTGGTTGGTTGGTTTTGATGATCTAAGAACAAAGATTTGACCACAATTTTTTAATGAAATTTCCTTACTCTTACTTACAGAACAAATCTACCAGATTTTGTTAGCCAAGGGAATAAACAAGTAGTTGCCAACTACTGTAAATATGATAACTGAGACCAGGTTTTTGTTAAAGACAAAGTGTTAAAACTACTCTTAAATAAATTTCACAGTATTGAAATAAGGAGTTTCTAGGTCAAGTGACCCTTTGCCTCTGGTACTAGTTCTCAACCCTAAGCAAAAGCTAAGTGATAAGCAGTCTCATTGACACAATGCCAATTCTCCTCTTAACTATATGAGAGGCTACCCATAGTTTTCTATGAATTTGTAACCACATTATGGTTACCAACTTATAAAACTCTTTATTATTCTTAATTAAATTCACTGTTGTTTTTATGCACCATCATAATTCTATAGAAAAATAAAAAATAATTTATACATACCACTACACTGAAGTTGGGAAATGAACTGGAGTCCATTTAGTGAAATGGGACTATTTGAGGGTTTCAGATGGATCTTATTCTTTATCTTTAATCAATACAATCATTATTGGAAAATGTGCTCGGCCTCTCCAGTACCAAAGCTATTTTCATCTTGGTGAATTTTTTTGCCTAGTCAATTTACTGAAGAGATAGCACAGTCTGATGACTCATCTCTTCTTAGAAAAACACTAGCCCTCCAAGCATGTAGCATAATTCAGAGCCATTATTCAGAAGATACCCTGCAGAGCTGAGCTCCAAAATATGAAATTACTCTCATTTTCCTATAATCCAGATGAGTCATTAGCTGAGTCATACAGGTACAGTCTGAGAAATCCCTCTGAATTCTCAGATGGTCTGGGGTGGCCAGAAGATAACGGAGGGACTTCAGCTTTGGAGGAACTTGAGCAGAGCATGAACTCAAACTCAAAAGAATTTTGCAAAAGTACATGTAATGGTTCTAAACATTCATATTTTTTGAGAAGAAGGTATTTTTTCACTTTAGACATATTTTCTGAATATTTGTATATCCTTAATATAGTTCCTTTTTAAAATATAAAGGATACTTTTTTAAAATTATCCATAATATCATGGAAAAGTAAACACTGGTAATATTTTGGTAAATTTACTTCTAATCTCTTTTTGCATTGATTTATTAACTTGTAGAGCTAAGACCAGGCTCAGAGTCTCATGCGTCATAGCATATAAGTGACAAGAGCCAGGGGGATGGACTACAGAGATTGAACGTTAGTCCACACTCTTCTAATGACATGTTTATTACTTTAAATAAGTTGTGTGTGCATGTGCATATATATCATAAATCTTATTTCAGGTGTTATTTTCCTGTTTTGCTAAATAAGTAAATTAGACCTGATGATCTCTGGATCTCCTACAGGTCCCGCCTCACATGATCTTCTGTAATTTCAGTTATCACCGTTAGAATTTAATCTATATCAAAATACTGACCACATGATTTCTCCCCCTGTATATCCAGATGCCTAAAATGATGAGCCTGGCACACAGATGTTGCCTGCTCAGTATTTGTTGATCGATTACTTGTTACAATGAGGGATCTAATTGGAGATGTAATTGATACCCTTTCTAAGTTACACAAGCTGAGTTTAGTACAACTGAGGCCCAATAGAGCACAGGGGGTGAGGCAGTGACGCATCATGGTTAGCAGGGCAGACGCTGCAGGCAGTGCCTGGATGTGCACACCAGCTCCTGCATTAGCCGCCTATGACCTTCTTCACATTCCTTAGCTTCCGGCTATTGTTTATATCTTAGAATGGGGTAGCAATTGGAAATAAATTTTAGTTATTATTAGAGATAAATTAATTTATACATGAACAACACTTAGGTTGCTTGGTACATGGTAAAGTCCTCAATAAATGCTACTATTCATGGAGTGTATCACAATGAGGTAAACCCAAAGAATGTCCTGGCATTTAAAAAGTTTACAACCTCTTCTTTTTAAAAAGATTAGAATAATTTTGCACCAAAAACTTGTGTTAGACCTGATCTGGGGCAGGAATTAAACAAACTTGGTGAGAAAGAACAAAGTCCAAGGATTTTCTTAGAATAGAGGTAAGAGATAGTTAAGTAGGCCTGATGGTAGTGCTGGAGAGATCGGAAAAAGAAGAGGGAAACACTGGACAGAAATATAAGTAAATTCTTATTCCTTTGTTCCCCAAGTAATTGCTAGTTTTATTATGGCTAGAGTCTCATGTGATTTCTGGATGCCTTTCTTAGAGAAGAACAGCTTTCTTCATGGGTTTAGCAACAAGAGATTAGCAGCATTTGTGGAGTGGAGAGGTAGGTGAGGGGAGATCTCTAGGCTGCATGGCAATGAAGGAATGAAGACCAGCTCCTTCTCTGTAGGGTTGTCCACGTTGCTAGTGTTTGGTCTCCACGAGAAAATCCTGGGATATGCTAGTTCAATAGCAAAGGCAGATTTGTCTGTCTCTTCCCCATCACCACCCTCAACTTTAAGTACCTTAAGGGAAGAGACTGACCTGATACACAGAAGAGGCATAATAGATATTTTTCTACCAAAAAAAAAAAAGTATTTAAAGAGGGAGAGAATACTGGCTTCCTTATTGAGTTTTTTAGTAAGTGTTACATGCTTCCTGATCACACTAATCACACCTGGGAGAGCTTCCGGTCTCCCCCAGGTCTCTAGGCCTCTGAATAAATTGTTGCCTTTGTTTGGAATACCCATTTCTGTTACTTATTCTGGGCTAAATCCTACACAACCTTAAAAACTCAGTTGACGTATTTCTGGTCCCAGGAAACCCCTTACTATGTCCTCTCCTCCTCAGCTCAGGCTCAGATAAATGCCCTCCTTTGTAACCCAGTAGCACCCTATGCATATTTTCATTTGTTACAACAGCAGTAAATTCCACTACTACTTCTCTATCTTTCTTGTTAAGTTGTAAGATATTTTTATGCCAATGACTTCAAATTTTGGCGTGGTATCCTCAGACTGACCTTTACTCAATGTAGGAAAGGATTTTGAAATAATAGGGTTTAAAATGGGCTGGGCAAAGCAGGACCTGTAGAAACACTAATTAAGGATGGAAAATAGTCTGTACTCAATGTTCTGTCCCTCATCTGAGACTTGTGGCATGACTCATCCAAACCCTAAAGTGAATGTAGTAGCACACTACCTGGAAATACGTTATTAGCCAAAAGTAGTTTACTTTCTATATGCTATAAGTGGTAAAATTGCATTTCTTTAATATATTTTCTAATTTAGATTTTTACCTATTCAGCAGGTTTCTCTTCTTTCCAAATTAGTAGTTTTTATTATAACATAACACCCTCATATTTTTTCTTTATATTTTAAAACTTGCTACTAACACTTTTGGATCAAATTAAAACTGCTTGTTCCCTCTATTACTGCATTTTCCAGCCCCTGAAGTAGATAGCTATATGTCTCTTTTTATATCCTTAATCATTCCGACTTCTATAATTATGCATCACTTATCATCAAACTGCTTTCTTGGCCCTCAGCCCCGTGCAGTCTGTGACCCTTTTTCTCTATCTCTAGCTTTTTTTCTTTAGTAAAAGCTACAGTCTTTTCTATTAGTAATAGAAACACAGTTTTCCCTTTTCTTTCTGCTACCCTGTAGCTGCTATCTGAAATATCTCACCTAAAGCATCGGTTGCAGTAAAAAAAAAAAAAAAAAAAAATGTCACAACAGTCCTGCTAAAAAGATTCTTCCTTATTCTTGAGACTGTTAAAAAGTTATCTAAACCAAATATCTAAGTATATTTAAGTCAACGAGTACAGATGTCAGACTCAATTATCACACCATAGCTAGAATCCAGGAGAGGAGAGAAGAATTAGTTTTTTTATGAATTAGAGATCTGTTTTTATGTTGGGCATTTAAAAAACAATTTGTTGACTTAAATAAACTTTAGACCTTGATTTCTTGTATTACTTTAATTGAAAGTGATGACTAAACTTAGGCCCCTGCTGTGAAAAGCAAGTGTGTGAAATTCTAACACACTCATGAGGTCAGGAGAGTGTAATTTGCTAATTAAAACACCAAGTGGCTTTAATGAGTCCATATACTTTTGGATCAGCTTTGTACATTCAGTTCAACATTCAATCATCTGATAATTGAATATGTGAATTTGAATCAAATTAATGAATGTAGTTATTGTTTTTTATACATACCCCAAGTAACATTCAGTGCTATGTTAGAAAGATACTTGCTATTTCAACAGTATATATTTTCAGTAGGGTTATCTCAGCTGCTGAAGTCATTATGTGTATAAGAAATGCTTCCAGTCACTCGGCGAGCTCTCCTTTAAAAAATGATATTTATTTAAGAACTCCATCAAAAAAGAAGTGCATCACCATCACTACAAAGTCTTCTTCCCTGAGATCTTGCAGAGTAACAGTACATACGCAGATAAATGAACCATTGAATGCTGTGTGTAATAGCAACAGCTGGCACCTCTCAGATAACGCTGGGCTGCCCAGCCCCCATAGATGAGAAAATGGGCAACAACTAAGTCGAATTTTTATAGATTTGAAGTCTGCTGAATACCCATTGAAAGAGAGCAAAATGTGCATTAGACCTCGCTGACAAATGCTCAAGGTTCAATCTCTCAAACAGTTTTGCAGACCAACAAAAACAGGAGTGAAAGGGATTATCTCCATCCTCAAATTTTCAACATGGTCAAAGGGACTGTAAAATCCTTCTGGTGAGCAAGCCAGGTTTAATGGTTGGGAACAAATGCTCCTTTAGTCACAGGCCAAGCCTTTAGGATTTGTTGTAATTTCCTGTTAGGGACAGCAAAGGCAGTACACAACTTCCTCTCCTACTCTACCCTGCCTTTCAGCCCCTTTGCCATACTATTTTCTCCTCCTCTGTTCTTTCCCTTTCCTCCAGTACAAATCTAACTATACTGCAGGTCTTCTTGAAGTCTGTACTTTGAGGGCATGTGGATTAGATTGTGATCCGATCACCACAGTTCTGCACATATTACCACTCTCCAGAGAAGTAACTGGGTCCTCGAACTGCTAATTGTAAACATAATCGGTGACTAGTGGAAGGTGCCACAGGGCACTAACAACAGCTCATTAGGGGCTGAATAGATGATCTTACGCAACCACTAGCTCTGTGGCTGTGCATCAGCATAACAGTGGGCCTCTCATTGTTACTAGTCTTTTCTTAGCCTGTGCCATTTTCCCTATTGACTTCTGTGATTGCACCGGTTGTCCAAAATCAGTCGTTTGCTGTATGCACACTTCTATAAGCAAACTCCTGACATTCTTTTGAAACACTGGTGACTGTTATCCAATATCAGTTACTCTTTTATTCTGAGTTTGGAATAGATCTCTTTCTGTTTACCAATCGCATGTTAATTATTCCGACAGATGCATTTTAAAAGGCAAGTGAATTTAGTCTGAGATTACATGGAACAAAAATGTTAGATGGCTTATCATTATCTCCTGGTGCCTTCACTTCACTAAGACTTCCCCACATGGCTAAAAACTGCCTTGAACTTATTAGGGTACCCTATCTACTTCTTGAGCACTGGTTTGTGCCCCCAAATGACTCCTTTTATTTGCAATTGGGCATGACTATAAAGGTAATATGACCGACTTTTTTTATGTTGCAGCAACATATAAAGCTTTTGCTCCAAAGTATAGGCGAACAAGGTAAATTTCTTGCATTGCTCCACACGGTACTGACTTCAGCTGTTCCTAATAATCATAAACCAGAGAAGGTGAGCAGGGACCACCTGTGTGACATTAGCTGAGCATTAACCCATGTCTGCAAAGTGATTCCATGTTCTATTTAAAAGGACATTGGCTAAATGCTTGATTTGTGTAAATAAATACTGAACCAACCACAGTTCCTATTTCTTTGGTTTTGCTGTTGTTGTTGTTGTCATTGTTTATTTAACTAGGTCTGAGGGTATAAATGCAATTTAGAGACTATTCCTAATGAATAGAAGCAGCATAGTGTGTTTGTTTTTGTAGGAGTAGTACAAAGGATTAATACACGATGAAAGAAAAAATACCCTCCAAATGCCATGAACCTCCAAAAATAGTGTTTGTAAGTCTTCCAATTAGAACAAAGTATACTGTGGGGAGAATGTCTAAAGATAAAAATTTATATGTTAGTTTCATTCAAATTAAGGGAAAGAATAAACAACAGCTAGGCTCAGACAAAAAGAAAAGAATAGAACCATACCTTTCTATTTAAAATTATGATTTATGTAATGGACAAAGATTTTCAAACTGAAAAAGATGGAACTCAAAACATGCAGAAATAATGAAACCATCTAAGTGAGTTCACCTGTCCTTGGCCAGATGCTTGCTGATAAAATTAATGAAACTGATTTGAGATTTTTGAAAAATTAAGGATAATGGATCAGAGGACTAGAGATGAGAAAACTGGGCCCTGATTTTTAAAAACAGAAAATAAGATAAATATAATAAACCATATAATATAAAGCCTATTGCCAATTCTTGAAAAATATAGCAGATAAATTACTAACTTAATTGTGAGAAAAGAAGGCGATAATCACTATGGGCTAGGGTAGGGTCAGTAAAACCAGGTTATGTCAAACTGAACTCATGTGTCTTTCCACCCATATTACAAAACTATTGATTAGAAGAATGACTGTATGTACCATAGACGAATGATACCAAAACAGCGGAAAATACCTGCTATGATACCGTCAGTGATAGAATGGAGAGAAATGAAGGGGATTTTAATGAAGTTGAGTTCACCTAAAGGGGATTTCATAGAGCATGTTGTGAGGGTTAATATTTCTGTCAATGGATTACATGAGGATATAAATCACAGAGGCTGGGCATGTCGCAAAAATTTGGATGAACAGAGATAACATGTTAAAAGGTAGACCTGGAATTTTAAGTTTTTAGGAACTTAGAATAATGATACAAATCTCAAAAAATAAATAAGACTGTGAATATGTATCACATTTAACATTTGGGTATATGTAAAAAAATTTGGCTGTCAAGTTCACTGCAATTTCAATTCAAATCAATAGTCTGACAAAGTTATATCAAAATACAAAGAAATAAAGGTAATGTTAGAATTGGAGTGATGATGATCCAACCTGATGTCTTGACCACGAAACACCAGAATTCTCAGTTCAGCAGGACCCTGAAAAGTCATTTTGCTCAAAACTTTTTATGAGTCATACAAATTCCTTTAGCAATACTTCTAATAAGCTGTGTTTTAGCTTTTTCAACATCATCAAAATAGGACATTCGATTTTTCTTTTGGGCCCAATTGATTTGCCTGTGACTTTTGGCAAATAGATATAATTCTCTTCACTTGAAAAATACAGAAAAGTTCTAATCCATCTTGTATCTGACAACTCTTTAGGTACCTGAGCATCTCTTTCTTCTTTTATTTTTTTTGTATTTTTTTGTGAAATATATATAAAGTCAACATCTCCTCTTTTGTTAATATTGCCATCCATTCATATAACACAGTTACTGTTCCAATGGATGTGCTAGTATTGGTGATAGAAAGAAAAATAAGACTTTTCTCTGCACTCAAAGAGGCATGCTGTTTAAAAGGAAACAACATATTATTAACTCATATTGGAATTTTTGCCAAATAAGATCTGTAAGGCCCTTTTTATTTTTGTAAATAGTAGCAGCTGCTAAGCCATGTTTCACTTGTTTTACTGATGCAAATACTAATTCATTTTTTGTGTGCCTTTTTTTATTCATTTTTAAGATTTTATTTATTTTTAGAGAGATGCGAAGGGAGGGAGAAAGAGAGGAAGAGAAATATTGATGTGTGAGAGATACATTGACCGGTTGCCTCTCACACCCCCAACCCGGGACTGCGCCTGGCCCGCAACCCTAGCATGTGCCCTGACGAGGAATTAAATCAGTGACCCTTTGGTTCACAGGCCTGTATTCAATCCACTGAGCCACACCAGCCAGGGCACTAGCTCAGTTTTAAACCACTGAAAAAGAGATGCTTTATGATCTAGTAATATTAAAGCTTCTTAAAATTTGTAAAATCAAAGCTACCAGCCTATATTAAGGTCCAGGTACAACTTCTTCTTTTAAGGTTGCCAGTCTATTGGTAGATGAAAGTGTATAAAATGAGAATCACATTATAATGTTATATGTTGTGGAACAGAGATATGTAGTGAATGGTACAGGAATACAGAAGAAAAAGCAGAAACTATTTTGTTGTTTACTATTTCAATGAAAAAGATTTATTCACAATTGCCCATGTGGCACTTGAGACTTTTATTTTAATGACAGTTGGCATATGAGATTTAATTTTTGAAGAACTGGAGCTGTTTTGTGGAGGAGACCTGAAGGAGACATGATAGCTATCTTTCGGATAATTGAAGGGCTAATGTGTACATACACACACACACACACACACACACATTTCGTTCTGGTTCTCTGAAGAACCCCGAATAATATAAAATGAGAATTCTAAAATAGGTCTAATAGGAGTTTCAGAAAAATAAAGTATATAAAATTGGAAAGAAGAAATATCCAAAGGGATAATGGACAAGAAAGTCTTAAAGATTTAACAAGCAAAAGTCCCAAACAAAATAATAAAAATAAGTTTGCACAAAGCTACCTTGCAGGGGAACTGAAAAACAACAAAAGAAAAAAATCTTAAAAGCAACTATGTAAAATAAGACAAATTACCATAAGGAAATGTCAGTTGAGTTAACCAGATTTCATTCTTATCAGCAACAAAATACATAAGACAATGGAATAAAAAATAAAAAACAATAAAGTGTTTTCTTCAATGTGGCAAAAGACAATGATCATTTTTCTACAATTCTATACCCAATGGTTATTTTTCCACAATTCTATACCAATTCTGAAACCCAACTATACTATTTTTATATATATATTTTATATTTTTATATATTTTTTATATATAAAAAGTAGTATGGTTGGGTTTCAGAATTGGTATAGAATTGTGGAAAAATAATCATTGGGTATAGAATTGTAGAAAAATGATCATTGTCTTATGTATGTACATATATAATTATATGTATTATAATTACATACCTATGTATATATACATATATGTGTATATATAATTCAATTGGGTATGTATATTTGTATATGTAGCATATAAGTGCATGAATATAATTTTTAAAACCATGAACACATCTAGAACATAGAAAGAATGAAAACAAATAATGGAAAAAAGATAAATTCAAATTTTTAAAAGGAAATATGATGTAGTAATAGTGATATGTGAGAACATTGATTTTTACCAACAGAATTTAATAAACTGAGCTGTTACGTAGTCAAATAAAGGTTTCAAATTATATTCAGATAGATTTGACCAAATTACTCAAAAACATTGGCAAATATAAACATAGTAGAAGAGTTAATATACCCTCACTCAAATCAATAGATGAAAAAGACAGGAAAAAAGTGGTAATAAAATGTAGAGAATTTGAACAACATTATCAAGGTGTTTAAAGATGAGCATTTATAGAGCCCTGCAGGGCAATTGGAGAATATATTTTCTTTTCAAGCATGTATGAGTCATTTTAAAAACTGCCCACATAATAAATCACAAAAAGAACTCTGATAACAATACAATGACTTCCCCAGTTCCCAATATGATATGCTGAGAAACTAAAAAACACACTTAAAATTTTTTTAACAAAATTTTATTCAAAGCACTAGTAAAATTATATTCAAAAGAAAGAAATGATCAGAGCGTAACAATGCTGCACAGATAGTGGTATACAAGTTTCCTGATGTTCAGTGACTTCTTCCTAACTAAAGCCTCAGTTTTGAAGTCACCAGAGAGAAAATTATGTAAACATTATTTTGTCTCTCTGAGGCTGGAAAAATGGCTTTGATGGTGAGAAGTGACACCATTTACAACAAAGATTAGATTATCCCCCAATTTAATTATATTCTCTTCTTGTTATTTCCCAGAGATGAAAAGTTAGAATGTAAGGATCACTAAAAGGAAAAAGGAGGTAAATTACCTCTTAGAAGAAATCCTGATCAGTGCTTGCTTTAATCAGACAAATCACTGAATTAAGTTTTAAAATTGCAACCATATCATTATGCTTAACTAAAATTGTCAGTATAAATACATTTTTACATAACACATTACAAATATACAAGAAAACAATGACCTGTTTCCAATCCTTTTAACTTCAGTAAAAAATAAAAATGTTATCATTAATGGAGATTTGAAAAATAGTTTTTATGGTAGAACTTTAGAACTTGAACTTTATAGTGATCAAAATAATTTCTCAATACTGAAACTAGACTAAATCAATAATAAATTGCCAAATGTATATGATTACTTTTCCAAATGGAAGATAATTTATTTGGAAGGAATTTGTAACTGAAAACATTGTTCATTAAAAAAAAACATGGTTACCCAGAGAAAAACTCTTAAAATTGCTGGTAATTTCATAGGCCTCCAACAACTCATGAAAGAGCAAATTTAACCTACATTAAATAATGTGGGTTTTTTTTAAAGATTGTATTTATTTATTTTTAGAGAGGGGAAGGGAAAGAGAAAGGGAGAGAAACATCAGTGTGTGGGTTGCCTCTTGCGTACCCTCACTGGGGACCCAGCCTGCAACCCAAGGCACAACCCACATGTGCCCTGACTGGAAATTGAACCAGCAACCCTTTGGTTCACAAGCCAGCACTCAATCCACTGAGCTACACCAGCCAGGACTACATAAAAAAAAAAAAAAATGTTTTGATCGAAACAGTGACTTGGCGTTCTCTGCTATAATGGTAATAGGTCACAACCAAGACATCAGAATATGATGGACTATAAAACTTTGCATGCATAAAAAACATACTTCTAAAAAAAATGTATCAGAGCAGAATTTAGAGTGAAAAGTCCAGAATTTAGACCTTTATGGCAAAGAAAATATTATATACCAAATGTGTTAAGGTGCAGCTAAAATACTCTTAGATGAAAATTTTGGCACATATTATAAAGAAATATAATTTAAAGGAATATGATTAAAAATTAATGAGCTAAGTTTCTGATTATAAAGGTAGGAACACAGGAACTAACTTACCCCAAAGCAAATGTAAGGCAATATGTAAATAACAAAGCAACAAACTTATAAATTAAGTAACAAAAACGTAGTAGAGAAAGTGAACAAATTCAAAAGCTTGCTCTTTTGAAAGGACTAATAAAATCTATGCAATGCTTGATCAAGTAAAAAAGGACAAGGCAGAAAAGGGGACAATTAAGATATAGTTGAAAGTATAAAATAATAAGAGCAAACAAACAATTTTATGCCAACACATTTGAAAACTTAAATAAAATGGACATTTTTATAGAAAAATATATGCCAAAACTAATTAAAGAGGAAATGAGAAATTAATTTCTTACTCTCTTTTCACAATTGCATTCAGTTTGGTGATGAGGAATATATAACTTCTAAGGAGAATGACAAAGAGGATGAGGGGACTTTAAATCATGTCATGAGTCAGGAGCTGGCTTCAATGTTGTAGTGCACTTCCCAGATCCCGTTTTCAGGACGAGGAAACCATTCCCCAGCCTTTGCACATATTGATGGTTTATGACTGTTACCTTGTTCCCTCTCCTGGAATTACCTTCAACCCAAAACTGCTACTTTCCCAAGTCCCACCCTCTCCCTGAACGCAGTCCCAATTCAATGACTGGTTGATAAGAAGTATTAAGTTTCTTTTGCCTAAGGCTATACAACTCTGAAAGGCCATTGCAGCTCCAGAGTTTTTGCAAACAAATTCAATCCCACAGGCTGTTTCCCAGCAACCTGACTTATAATGTAAGTGATTCCTTAGGTCTTCAGTGTCCCTTTTTATGGGATGTATACTAGACGGACACTTATGACCACATGAGGACTCCCCTGAGATACTTGCATTGCTGCAGGCATTCAGCAGCTGAGCAGCATTAAAGATTCATTCTTTTTCCTGCCTTGTTCTAAAATTTGACTTGGGATTTAACTTTGGGGAAATAGTAATGAGAAAAGGAGGGTGCAGAAGTAATAATGAGAATGGGAGGGTATCATGGAAACGGGAAAGTGGGGAAGGTGAAATAGGAGACTGAGAGTGTGCTACTTCTTTTCTTAGTTATCATTATAAATTGCACTTTATTTTCTTACGAATGTACACCCTTCTGAAGTATTCCTCCCTCCGTTTCTTCTCACCCTTTACTTCATCCCCTTTTATTCTCTTTTCTATTTTAAAATTTATCTTTGTTTTGTACTTTATTTTTGTAATTTTTATTGAATTTATTGGGTGACATTGGTTAATAAAATTTTATAAGTTTCCGGTGTACAGTTCTATAATACATCATGTGTATATTCTGTTGTGAATTTACCACCCCACGTCAAATCTCCATTTATGCCCCCTTTACCCTCTTCTACCTCCCCTCACCCCCTTTCCCTGCGGTAATCACCACTACTGTTGTCTGTGTCTAGAGGTTAGTTCTTTTTCTTCTTAACCCTTTCACCTTTTATACACAACCCTCCAATCCCCCTTCCTTCTGACATCTGTCAGTCTGTTCTCTGTTTCTATTCTATGAGTCTGTTTCGATTTTGTTAGTATATTTTGTTTATTAGATTCCATGTGTAAGTGAAATCACATGGTATTTGTCTTCTCTGATTTGCTTATTTGACTTAGCATAATGCTCTCCAGGCCCATCCATGCTCTCAGAAGAGGTAAGATCTCCTTCTTTTGTGTGGCTGAGTGGTATTCCATTGTGTAAACGTACCACAGCATTTTTATCTGCTCATCTGCTGCTGGGCACTTGTGCTGATAGTTATCTCCTTTTAACCTGCCTAGAAATAGGAGTAGACAGCCCTTGATAGTGCGTAACTGGAAGAACACTGTTTATAATCGGGGGGTCTAGACGTATGTTACAGCTCTGCCACTTACTGCAAATAAATTTTAATGTCAAATATATAGTCTTAAATAAACTGTAAGTGGGATTTCAGTCACTTTGGCAGGTATTTGAGACATTTTAGTAGAAATGAATGGAATTGAAGCCATCAGCTCTACCCGCTTGAGCAGCAGCACACTCCGAGACAACAGGAGTAGCTTACTGCTTGAGCTAGTTCCATTGCGTTTTATTTTTATGACTCTCCCATTCAGGCCAGTGAAAATCCTTTCTAGTTATTGAATATCAAGCCTATGGAAAAAACCACTGATCATTTTTCCTTTTCCCTCTCCTTCTGCTCAAACTCTCTTTCCCAGTAATCTTAATTCCCTACTTTATTTGCGTTGCTTTAAACATTTCCCCTCTGTAGTTGCACTTTGAAAAATATTATGACAATTTCAGCAAATGAATCCCAAATATTTATTTTATTTGTGTTAGTCAGTATAAGCCCATGAGCAGACATATCTTTTGGACAAAATTACAGGAACATTTGTTTTGCTGTGAATCGATTACTACCTATTGCCTTAAAGTCTCAATGTTGTGTTTTGTTGCCATCATATGACAAATATGAATTCTACTTTCTATCTTCTCTAGTTCAGTTTAGCTGATCCCAATCTTCAGAGGGATTGCTGAAAATTAGCTTTTTAAACTGCTTACACAGTGTCTTTTCTAAGGTGGTTACCCTGGCCCTTCCACACAAGATTAACGCCACCTCTGTCACTGGGTATGTAATCGCATCCCATTTAATTAATTATAATTAGGAAAATAAATTCAGTTGTGTTTGACTTAGGTTTAAAAGCAGACATGTGATTGTGCACTCACCTGTTAAAATGTAGCCCCATTTACAAAAAAGGGTCTGGGTCCTCTAGATTCAGATTAATTTTAGAAACACTGTCACCTGGTGGTATATTAGAGTTAGTGCACTTGGCTTTTCCTCAAGTTTTTTAATTTCCAAGTCTGTAGGAGAAGTGAATCAACCTCTGAGAAAATAAACAGCACATCTTAATTACCAAGGGTAGTTCAGAATGGAACTAGCAAATATTTTCCATCATGCTGTAAGTTTTTACTATTCTAAGACCAAAGACCATTTCTCATTCTGAGTCCAACCTAGTGTCCAGGGATTCTTCGTGTCTCCCCTCCTATGTCTTTCATTGCATGTATTTGTAACTTGTAGAAACTTGAAGAACTCTTGGATAACGATTTGCACTGATAAAACCATCTCTCTTCTATTGTGACCCTTTGCTGATTTGTGAAAAGTAGAGCATATACCTTATGAGAGCCACAGACAAAGTAACAAAACCCAATAGATAACTCCGTCTGCAGGTACAATGCTCCCCTCCCTAGACTGAAATGAGTCATAAATTTCCTAACCTGGACAGTATTATACTATGTGAAATAAGCCAGTTAGAGAAAGACACGTATCATAGGATTTCACTTATATGTGGAATTTAATGAACCAAATAAATTATCAAGATAAAAACAATTTGCAGAGACAGAAAACAGACTGATAGCTGGCAGAAAGGATGGGGTTGGGGGGCTGGGTGAAAAAGGTGAAAGTATGGAGCAAAAGAACAAAAACAAAAACCTCATAGACACAAACAAAGTATGGTGATTACCAGAGGGAAAAGGGGTAGAGGGAGGTAGAAGAGGGTAAATGGGGGGGAAATGGTATGAAAGGAGACTTGACTTTGGGTGGTGAACACACAGTATAATATATAGATGCTATATTATAGAATTGTACACCTGAAACCTATATAATTTTATTAACCAATGTTAACACAATAAATGCAAATAAATAAATAAATAAATAGGGAGAGAACAGAAAATAATGTTCCGTCTTGCTGAATCATTCTCATTTCTCCAAAATGCTGAAACCACAAGAAGCACTATCAGTCTAAAAATAGGTCTCAAAAGTACTATCATATGTTTGTCTGAATAGGCCTTTAAGGAGGAAAATAAAGGCCCATAGGTTGATAATCAATGACCTAAACAGTATAGCTATGCATAAAATCTTATAGCATATACTTGGCGATTGGCTAGTTTGTTTGATCAATAAAGATAGCAAAACCAAATAATTCATCCACTATGTCTGCTTTTGAGGGTGAAGAAATACAGTTAAACTTTCTGAATACAAAACCTAGTCTCTTAGCTTATGCTGTGAGACTTGGTTATGGTGGTTAAGATAGTGATTTGCCATTATCTTCGATGTTATGATGAACTCCAGATTGGCCTCAGAAACCTTAGTCTACTAACTGGAGAAGATTCATGTCTAATGTTAAAAATGAATATTCTGTGGTCTTGATGCTTCCAGTCAAAATAAGTTTAAACGTGAACATGCGTCCTTTCAAAATTGGTGGCAGCATAGCAGTCCCCCTTCTGTGAGAATGTCCTGGGGGAAGTCATGGCACTGCAGCTGCCTTTGTGTCTCAGGCTTGAAGAATATCAGAAAGTCACTGCTACCTTCCAAAGCAAAGCGAGTGTGGGCAGGTTTCTCACAGGGCAAGATTTTTAGCACTTTAAAGAGCCTCCTGATAATGTATAATGTATATGTATAAGTTATATACATGTATGCACATGCATCCATATATGCATGCATTGTGCATATACATATAATACATATATGTTACACGTTTAGATACATATATTGTGTCTACGTGTATCATGCGTCTACATATGTGTATAAAGCTCAATATATATTTCCAGTTGGCAGTGTAAACATGTAGACCACTCTCATGATGGGACTAGTCTCTGGTGGATTCTCGTTCAGACTCAACAAGAATCACAAACAAATTGCCTTGATGACTACCTGCCCATGAACTCCCCAATCTTAACTAACCAAGCCAACATTTTTTTTAAAAAAGAAGTAATTGGCATAAGTTGTGACTTCAGCACCCAGGACCATTAGTCTCTAGCACATCTCTTTAGCAAAGCATAGTATTAAATTAAATAAAAAACAAGAATCTATCCATTTTTAATAAATAATTTGTTTTCTGTGCATGTTTTATTATCTCCTTGTGAGTAATCCCTACTATTGCTGCGTCGGCTTCCAGCCTGGACCCCGAAGCACTATTCTGACTGTCGCTCCCAAAACCCGAGCCGAGTTGTGCTGTCCTGCTCCCTCTCTGAGAACCGTCCTCAGAAACGAAGACACTGCCTCAGTGCTGAAGGTCGTACCTTTTAGACAGAGAAAAATGTGTATCGATTTTTCAAAAATTGCTAAGCATAGATTAACTTTTAGTCTATTTATAAAATATTTTATTTTAATATATTTCTAATAGTGTTTGAAAAAGAAAGTAGATGCCAGATGTTATACCTGAAAAAAAAAAGGCTTGAAGATAAGAATTATATTTCATTTATCTTTGTATTTACCACAATGGCTGGTACAGACTAGGAGCCCAATGCATGTCTGCTGAAAGACTGAAATCATCTTTCGCCTGCGTGACATAATTTTTGCCAGCTCTGTTGGAATAGCTTGATTCTCTACAACTTCGGTGCCGAAAGTGTGGTCCTTGTTCATTACCTGGGAGTTTGTTAGAAATACAAAAATCATAGGATATACCACTGACCACACTGGAATCTTCATTTCAACAAGATCCCCAAGTTTTTCTTCTGTGAAAGCACTGCTTCTCTATATGTTTGTTTCTTTATTAAGACGGTCAGGCTTTGTTTTCTTAAGCTCTTGCCGTATGAATATACTTCTCTTATATGGACTCCAACAGGACCTTTAATTGAAGAGGGTAAAGAGATTTTGTTTATATCCATTGTCCATAGGCTCAAACACAAAATCCCTTTTGTGGGTATTCATTACCCTTTGATAGGGATGTTATTATATAGATTAATATGAGTGTAATCTTCTTGAACATAAAGTGCAGTGGTCTGTCTCAGATGTAGAATACTTTGTAAGTATTCAAGATATTTTTGTCTTGTTTCAAACTGTTCTGAAGATCAATCAGTAATTTCAAATTGACTAGTTGAGATAGTTATAAAATATCAGTTCAATAACTAAAGTTTAAATCTTGTGGGTGACATATATATCACCCTCTTGCCCTGTTTCTGTGAGTGTGGAAGCGCACACTTGTGCACAGAATGCAAGACGTACACACACAGATAAAAACTGAGAAAACAATAATAAGTGGACAAGTGGAAAGAAGAGATGACACTGCCAAGAATAGGAAAATTGGCAGGAAAAGAGAAAAGCAACATAAGATTTTTAAAGCAGTTTTGAAAATGTAAGGGCGGAGGTTTTAAAGAAACAAAGATCAGGATTACCTGTGTTTATAAAGGGCCATAACTGTTACCAGACAGGAGCCAGGCCTGGAGAGAGTGCTTCGGGCCAGCATGTAGTGCATGGGTTCTTGACTTTGTATAGCAAAGGCTTCACATGAGTCCAGGCGATTTTGAGAGTGTGTTTATTAAAGCTGGAAACAATGAAACAAGAAAGGGCTTAGGATAGAAGAAGCAACAGGACAGAGCCTTGGTAGGGCTGCTTTGCTCATAGGAAAGTCAGACAAGAGGGGGCCTTGGAGACAGGGAGGGGCCTAGCTTGGGACAAACTGCCACTGCCCATTGCTTCCCTAATTGCAAGTCTCATGGAACCCCTTAGAGTTTAGGAGGTGCACATCTGAGAGGGAAGAAAGTCGTGGGCATGCTCCTGGGAGGGAGAGCGAGCAAGCCCTGGGTCCTTCATCTTGAGGGTTTTAAAGACTGGGAGTTTAGGGGAGGTATTAGGGGAGGAACTCAAAAGAATATTTGTCAGCTTTATGCTGATAAGCCAGAATGAGATTTATTCTCTTGACTTCAGCTGTCCTTGGGTGTATTTGGCAAAAATGGCACTAACTGGATTTCTGCTACCTCCCTGTCTGAGTAGGGTGATTCATGCTATTTACCTTCTGGTTGGGGAGACCTGTAAACCATCTACTCTTACCCATCCTTGGTAAGGAAAGATAGAATTTTGGGATTTACTAGATGGCTGTAAACTGTTTGGCCCTTTATCTGTCTCAGTTTCCCTATTCTACTTGTCCTCACTTACTAACCTGCCTCAATAATCTTGGTTTATGATATTTCCAAAACACAAAGAAATTAATGAATAGCTTTTGCTCTCCGATTCAACAATCACAGTTTATCTCCAGGGGTGTTAAAGGTATTAAAGTTATAACATTTTCTTCTGTTATACCTGGATTGACCTCTGTGAGTGTCTGTGTGTGTGTGTGTGACTAAGGTGGGTTTTAAAAACACACTCTTATTTCCAAGGGGTATCTGCGTACACTCAGTGTGGATAGAGTGATAGTTCTTGGTCTGGTTGAGTGAATACTTGTGTGATTTCTTTTACACTTTTCCAATTCCTTGCCAAAGCTGAATGATCCAGGGGAGCATATTCAAGAACCAACTAATGAATAAAAATAAGTGGAAAGGCAAATCAATGTTTCTCTCTCTCTATTCTCTCTCTCTCTCACCCCTCTTCCTCTTTCTCTCTCAGATCAATTAAAATATTGTTGATATATTAGGTGTGTGAAAGAAATGGGGTTTTTTAAAATAGTTTGCTCCATCTGTGTCACTAATGTGTATCTTTCCACTTTGTAGCCTTACAAATCAATATCCAAATTCAATGACAAACTTTTTCGAAAACATAACTCATTAAGCTTTAGTGCTGCTTAGGGCAAAGGCCTTGCCTGTGTTAGGCAATCAAGCACTGATATTGACTCTTCAGGACATTTTTAAGGCTATTTATATCACAATAAAGACATTTTATGAGCCTCATCAATCAGTAGAGTGCAAATTTCACCCTGGGATCAGCTCTGCCTGATCCTGTGGACCAGGGAAGAGTGAGAAATTATGGGATGCATTATCTTCAGTCTTATTTGAAACTTTCTAATTAAAACAATGTATGAGCACAGTTTATGCTTATAAAATAAATGAAGGGGACACCATGAATGTAGTAATGAAAGTTTAAGCTTGTTTTCCCCTATTTGACAGGGAATTTGTGGTCCACTAGTAGAGCAATTGCTGGTTTCCATAGTTAGAAACACAGTGCGTCTGTCGTCTGACTGAGATGAATGTCCTGGCCATGCCGTAGGGCTGCACCCAGCTTGTAGCACTGAGCTAGGGTAGTAGTTCCTATCATCTCTGTCTTGGCAAGTTATGCTGCCTTTCACTGGGTCAGGGAAATACTATCTCAGAGTATTTAACAGTTTAGGCTCAAGAGTTAGATAAGATTAGGATCAAGTTCCCTCTGACTTATTTGAGCTGAATTTTTCTCAATTGAGAAACAAGGGACCTGTATCTTAGGGATGTTGTGAGAATTAATGTAGATAATGTGCACTCGGGAAATAATTACTCAGTAAATAGTAAACTCACATTATTAGTTTCGATAGGTTCTCACTTCTAGTTGGGTATGTAGCACTGTTAAAAAGATATGGTTGATGGTGATGTTTGTAAGATGAAGACCACCAGTTTTAGTATCTGATGGAGTTAGATTTGAACCCAAGCTCTGCCACTTATGAGCTGTGAATTCTTGAGTAATAAATTTACTTTCTCTGAGTTTTAGTTCTTTAAACTATAAATGGTTATGAACACAATAATGCCAAACCCTCAAAGTTGTTGTGAAGACCCATGGAAAATTCATGGTTATAATATATGTTGACTGCTTTCTGCATTTCTGTAGTGCTTCACACACCATTAACATTCCATCAGCAACATTTTTACATGATTATTGAGAGTCTGGAGAAATTTTAGAAAGAAATATCTATATGCATACCTAGAGAATTATTAATTTCATTGATTGTGTACATTTAGTTAACAAATATTTGTTGATTGCCTTCGATAGCTAAACAGTGGGGACACAAAGAAGAACAAGATAGGAAAATCTCTGTTCATAGATCTCATCATCTACATGAGAAGATGGACTCGTAACTTTTAAAGTAACTACAATACAAGGTGATGTGAAAGATAGTGACTGGGGGATTCAGAGTGGTTATTGACCAGCATAGACCCCTCTGAAATAATGCAGTTTAAACTAGGAAAGAATGTGAATATGGGAAGGGAGGGCGCACATATTTTAAGTGAAGAGAACTGCAAGTACAAAGGCTCGGAGGCAGAAACAGGTGATGGGCAAGGCCAGCTGTCCGCAGTACGGGGGCCCAGGATGGGGGGTTATAAGAATGTGAGGCCAACGGTTAGAGGCAAGACCATGGAAAGGCTTTGTAGCTGATGGTGAGAGTTTGGATTTTACGGAAAGTGCTTGAAAAAGGCATCGGACAATATTAGTGCTGGTGAGGGTGGTCTGCCTTCCCTTTTTAAAGGTAATTCTGTGTGCCAGGGAGACAGATGGTGGTAGCTTATTACAGAAATGTATACAAGGATAGTAGCAGTAGAGAAGAAAGGAAGGAAAATATATATGAAGTATATTTGAGGAGTAGCATTGCTGATGAATTTCATGAAGAAAATTTTTTGAAAAAGAAATCAAGGATGACTTAAAAAGAATTTATGGTAGAAAAATGTTTATCTCTTTTTACAGATATACATTTTAATCAACTTGGACCAAATCAAGCCCAAATCAACCCCGGTATTTTATTCAAGGGAGAGTTCTGGATTATTGAAGTCATATTCTGGCTCGTTCCAAAGTGTGATGCTTCATACCTAACTTTTCCAAAAACCTTAAAGAGACTAAAGGAATTTTTAACAGAAAAAAGAAGTCAGAATGCCCTAATTGGGAAAGAGCGCTTACCTTAGATTCTATGTGTTGAATTGTACTGTGTGCTGGGCCCTGTACCCTGGATTTATTTAAATTATATAATTTAGCTCATTCACAATGCTCCTAAGTGAAATATTAATGCAATTACAATTGAATTTTGACTATTTTTAGATTTTTTTAATTGTTGTTCAATTACAGCTGTCCCCTTCTTTCTCCATTACTTTTGCCTGACCTGCCCACCCCCTCCCACATTCAATCCCCACCCCGCCCCGCCCCACCATTGTCCTTGTCCATGGGTCCTTTATACATGTTCCTTGATTTGACCTTCCCTCTTTTTTCCCTGGAATCCCCTCCCCCATCCTCTCTGGTCACTGTCAGTTTGTTCTTTATTTATCATCTTTGGTTCTATTTTGCTCATTTGTTTGTTTTGCTGATTAGGTTCCACTTACAGGTGAGATCCTATGGTACTTGTTTTTCACCACTGGCTTATTTCACTTTTTAAAAAAAAAATTACTTTATTGTTGTTCAATTACAGTTGTCTGCATCCTCTCTCCTCCCCTCCCCCTTATTTCACTTTAATCAAAGTATATTATAACCCCCTAGAATAATGCCTAGCCAGATGCTAAATAACTATGTACTGAATTAATTAATTAAGGAGGTATGGCTATTCTCAACTTAAATGTGGAAACTGAGACCCACTGAGTTTAAGGCAGATGCTCGAATTCTCATAGGGTGTGCAACTGAGCCAAAATTTGAATTCACTAAGTGTTTTTCTGTACCTTCTGCAGTTGAGTGGTCAGGAAGGCACATGCCAATCTTTAAAACCTCCATTCTGAGGATTCCTGTTATGGAAATGTCTGAGCCTCATTCAAATGCAGAGAAGAGGTTTGGCTATGTCAGGAAACTTTGGTTTAATGATCTGAGGAATGATCATGATCAGGATCTTATTCTATTTTGTCAAACCGATCCTTATACTATATTTGTACCAACATGGAGGCGTTGAGGGAGGTATTGTGAAGGAACAGAAATAGATTGATAGGATGAGCTTCAGGTTGTCTTAGATAAACATTACAGGATAATTCAAGACAGTGTATTTGGGGAGAGATATATCCTAAGGCTAAAATAAACTATGAAATAATTCACTAAACTACATCAAGTTGTTAATTTTTAATTGATTAAAATGATTTTGCTGTTGCTATTTCAGTTAAAGAAAAATAACAGTATTCAGCTATTGTAAGGGAGAGAACTTGGGGAGAAAGGAGAGGTGAAGAAAATGGGACATGTATAGAAAAACAAAATGAGAGAGAATATTAACTGAAGATTTTTTTCTTTTAAAATTGCGGGGACTTTTCGGTCATGAGAATTTCATGAGAAACATATTATGTACTAGATTATACTCTATTTTTGTTTGAGTTGTTATAGTCCCTATTTTGCAAAGGAAATGTGATCAACCATGTGTCGTTACAAATAATCCGCAGGTATGGAGCAGCACGGTGAACAAAACCAGACGTTTTGCATTCTTTTCATCCCCATTCTTATTGCTAAGTGGTGCTGGTTGAGGCTTATCTCAGCTTCTAAGCATCCTGTGGGGAATGATACGTGCTACCAGGTTAAAGAGGCTTGTTTTTCAAGGACCTAAGGGACATTAATTCTGAGACATGTGGACTGTTTTCTTCACTGGATTGCTCTATTGGTAACTTGCTGTTAAGTACAAAGGATTAAAGTAGTGGTTCTCAATGGATGAGCAGCAGTTGACAAGCCCAAGGGGGTCCTTGGACTTGAAAATTTGGGAACTACTGGTAATGGACTCAGTCTCTGTCTACCTCTTCTGTGTTGTTTATAGGCTGGGTTTATCATTCAAAACGTTTTTGGTTGCAAAACACAGAATACCTGATTTAAACTCATTAAGCATAGAGGGAATTTATTGATTCACATAAGTGAGAAGCACAGTGCGGGGCTAGCTGCAGGTGTCAGCTGACCACTCCCTCTGTGTCCTGCTTACTTGCTTCCCAGTTGACTTTTTCCCCGCCTGATAGGCTCTCTTCACACGGTCGGAAGATGGCCGTTGCAGCACTGCACGCTGTGTCCTCCGGCCTTTAAATACCCTGCAAAGTGCAAGCTTCTCTTGCCCCAAAGTCTGTAGAAATCTCAAACCACTTTATTCCATTTTACTGGCTTGACTGGGTTACATGTCTGTCTCTGGACCAATAATAGATACCTTGCTTGCTCATCCCTGGGCACCATCTCTGCAGTAAGCAAGTGGGTCACAGCCAGCTTACAAAGGCAAGAGAGATGAAAGTGTGCATTCTTGCCCTGACCAGCGTCTCTCAATTGGTTGGGCATTGTTCCACAAAGAGAAAGTTCCCCCAGTTTGGCTCCCAGTCAGAGCACATGCCTGGGTGGCAGGTTTGATCCCCGGTCAGGGCACATACAAGAGGCAACATATTGATGTTTCTCTCTCACATCAATGTTTCTCTCCCTCCCTTTCTCCCTCCCTTCCCCTCTCTCTCTAAAAAAAAATTGTTTTTAATTTTTTAAAAATGTGCCCTGGCCAGTGTAGCTCAGTTGCTTGGAGAATCCTCCCATAGACCAAGCATTTGCAGGTTTGATTCTAGCTCAGGGCACATCCCCAGCTTGCAGGTTTCATCCCCAGTCTGGGCACATAACAAGAAGGCAACCAGTCAAAGTTCTCACATCAGTGTCTCTGTTTCTCTCTCTCTCTCAATCAAAACAATGAAAAAATGTTCTCAGGTAAGGAGGAAAAATGCTTATTAGAACAAGACTGAGTGAAAGAAGTGGAAGGATTTGATGAGGAAAGAGAAAAATGCTGGGGAAGAGGAAAGGAGAGGGAAGGAAAGTATCTACGCAGGTAACGTCTATCCTCAGATATATGTTTAGAATGTCTAAGCAGGTAAGTTCTTTATTTATAAGGAAGAACCTCTGACTATACTTTATATTAAAAACTATGCTTATTATATTTTATTTAAAAAACTGACAGTAACAAATATTTTAAAAGTGGGGCAATGAGAATAAGAATAACTTATTTTTGAGTTCCATCATTATAATAAGAGATGCTCTTCTTCAAATTCTGTGTCCAATATGGTCAATGATGTATAGAAAAAAATACAAGAGTCTTTAGCCCCAGCTCCAAGGCCTTATCTTTAAAATAGATATCATTTGTAGTCCATGTGTTATTATGGAATAGTCATTTTTTCTTCTGTCAGGCATTAGATGACTGAGCTATGTTTGAAAGAACAAACCAGCTTGTGTAACAATTTCTGCTACCTGTATCTGTACCTATACAGTTGCAATTTACTCAACTCTAGCTTCCTACTCATAGGCTGATAACCTTGGCTTTGTATGTGGGAATTCTTTCCACACACGTGAAAACACGCAGTTCCAGAATTTACACATTTTGAGCTCAGCTCCGCGTGAGGAAAAATTATTCCCGTGTGGATCATGTCAGTGGAAAAGGAATCCTCTAATGGGAATTTGGCAAAAATGTATCTTAACAAACTCTGTAACTTGCTGAGTCTCTCTTCCTCCCAAAGTCAGGAAGCTTAAGTTAATGATTCCCTGCCTCAATGTTCTATGGTCCTAAAAGTTAATAGCCCTAGTTAGCTTACCCTCAATTTACCTATCTCCTGTTTAATGTATACCCTGGTCCTGTCTGCCACCAGACCTGAATTTACATCCTAAAGCTCTGTTACTGAGTAAACCTACCCCTTATCTATTCCCTTCCCATATATCTTCATGACCCAACTGAAAACCCCTGTTCTGCATAAGCCCATGAATAATCAATCCAATGTAAATGTATCCTAAAGCTTCTAATAAAAAGCCCGGCTGAGCTAGGCACCAGGCATTTTCCAAGATGGAGGGAAAGACCCGTGGCTGCCGGACTCTTTTCTCCAAGCATGTCTCTGCGTAAGATTGATTCATGCGTCAGGGTATGGTCCCCCATGGATTTTGCTGGGACGAAATCCCAGCGTCATTTGTATGTATACAAAATCATCCTACCAGACTGTAGAAATATTTTTAATTATATTTTATTGGGAAAGCTATTACAGTTCTCCCAATTTTTTCCCTTTTGCTCCCTTCTACTCAGCACCCCCAACTCCTTCAGGCAATCCCCACACCATTGTTCTTGTCTATAGGCCATGTATATAAGTTATTTGGATATTCCATTTCCTACCAGTACTTTACATAACCATGGCTATTCTGTAACTACGTAAAAGTACTTCATAATCCCTTCACCTCTTCACCCATTCCTCTATACCACCCCTCCCATCTGGCAACCATCAAAACACTCTCTGTATCCATGATTCTATCTCTGTTCTTCTTGTTTGCTTAGTTTGTTTCTTATATTCAATTGTTGATAGATAAGTATTTTTTGCCATTTTATTGTTCATAATTTTGATCTCCTTTTTCTTAAATAAGTCCCTTAACATTCCATATAATAATGGTTTTTTGATGATGAACTCCTTTATTTTTATCTTGTCTTGGAAGCTTTTTATCTGTCCTTTGATTCTAAATTATAGTTTTGCAGGATAGAGCCATCTTGGCTGCTGGTCCCTGCTATTCATAACTTTGAATATTGCTTGCCAATCTCTTCTAGCCTGTAAAGTTTTTTTGAGAAGTCAGCTGACAATCTTATAGGAATTCCCCTATAAGTAACTAAATTTTTTTCTTTTGCTGCTTTTAAGATTCTCTCTTTTTCTTTAACCTTTGGCATTTTAATTATGATGTGTCTTTGAGTGGGTCTCTTTGCATCCATCTTGTTTGGGACTCTCTGTGCTTCCTGGACTTGCATGTCTACTTCCTTCACCAAATTAAGGAGTTTTCTTTCATTATTTTTTAAAATAGATTTTCATTTTCTTGCTCTTTCTCTTCTCCTTCTAACACCCCTATGATGTGAATGTTGGTACACGAAGTTGTCCCAGAGGCTGCTTATACTGTCCTCATTTTTCTGGATTCTTTATTCTTCTTGTTGTTCTGATTGGTTGTATTTTTCTTCTTTATGTTCCAAATCATTGATTTGATTCTCACTTCATTCACTCTACTGTTGTTTCCCTGTAAATTGTTCTTTATTTCAATTAATGTATCCTTTGTTTCTACCTAGATCTTTTTTACACTTCTGAGGTCCTCACTAAGTTCTTTGAGCCTCCTTATAACCAGTGTTCTGAACTCTGCATCTGATAGATTGCTTACCTCCATTTCATTTAGCTCTTTTTCTGGAATTTTGATCTGTTCTTTCATTTGGGCCATGTTTCTTTGTCTCTTAATTTTAAAATCCTCCTTGTGTTTGTTTCTGTGTCTTAGGTAGAGCTGCTTGACTCTGTGTCTTGGTAGTGTGGCTTAATGTAGTAGATGTCCTGCAGGGTCCAGTGGCACAGCCTTCCCTACTACCCAAACTGGGTACTCAAAGTGCACCCTTTGTGTGGGCTGAGTACACCTTCCTCTTGTAGTTGAACCTTGCTTGCTGTTGGCAGGTCAATGGGAGGGATTTACTCAGGCCAGTCTGCTGCAAGGATTGGCTGTAACCACTAACAAGCAAACTCTGCTCTCTGTAGAGCAGCTGGTCAGGGGTATGATGGTGCTGCTCAAATGTGGTCTGTAGCTATGGACTGGGTGCACAGTCCTTGGGGATTTGGGGTGGTGCAGGCCAAGGTCAGCCCCCACCTTTGTTTTGCCCAGGGCTACCTTGCCTGAGCTATAAAGCAGTCTGAGATGGTGGCTACTTGTGATAGGCTTGGAGATTCCCAGGCAAAGCTAAGCTGTGAGTCTATCCTGGCTGGTGCTAGTGCCATGCCTGGGGCCATATAGCAAGAAGTAGGTTGGCTGGGGGCTTACTGAGGCTGGTTGTTGCTTGTTTGAAGGGATTTAGGAAGTTGTGAAGCATGGACCAAGATCCCCCATTCGTATGGAAAAGCTACTGTTAGCAGCTGTTAGTTTTGTGGGACAGAGTCTCAGAGGATCTCCAGGGTGGGGCAAACAGTGTTAGCCAAGTTGATGGCATCTCAGTCATGGTACCACCTGTTGGCTCTGTGGCTCTTTGGAGTAGGGTTCAGAGAAGAGACAATGGCCTCTGCCTACTTTCTCTCTGAGAGAAAGCTCTGCCCCAGCTCTCACCTTGATTCTAGATACTTCATTTACTTCTCATGTGCCACTGGTGCCTTTTAAGCTGCTACCGTAGTGCTGGAGCTCATAGGGAATGAGGCTCTGTAAGTCTGTGTGTGGGTTCTTTAAGAGGAATTGCGTCGGACTCCAGTAGTTTTTTCCACTGACTCATCCCTACTGGTTTTTGCAGCCAGATGTTATGGGAACTTATCTTCCTGGTGCTGTAACCCTGGGCTGCGGAGCCCGGTGTGAGGCTGGGACTCCTCGCTTCTGAGATATACGTCGCAAAGTTTTATCCACCATGTGGATGTGGAACCAACCCATTCCACATCTGCACCCCTCCTACCAGTCCAGGTGGAGGTGGTTTCTTTAATACTGTAGTTGTCACATTTCCATTCAGCTTGATTCCTGATGAGTGTGAGTGATGGCTATTCTATAATTTAGTTGTAATTTTGATGTGGTTGTGTGAGGAGGGGAGCCATGTTTACCTATGCAGCCACCTTGACAGGAATTCCTGGTTGGATGTATCAGATTGTAGATATCTTGATCAGCCAAATTACTTTCCAAGGAATTCCCTGGCACACAGACCAGCAGTTTCACACGTGAGGGAGACAGGTAGCAAGAGGATAGGAGGCAGTGGCAGGTACACAAAGTGAAGGAAGAGAGAAACTCAGCTAGATAGGGTAGTCATGAGATGGGCTAAAAAGTTTAGTTTTTGGCACAATTACCCAAAACATTTTTCTCTTTATAATATTGTCCTTGAAACTACTGGAAGTGTTCCCTGATATGCTTGGGAAAGCTTGTCATCTTTATATTTGGACTCTGACTGGATGCTATTTTCAGAGTTGGTGTCTAGAATACAGTGAATATTGAAAGTGAGATTGACATTGGTAACCCAATTCCTTTAATCACCCTCCAGCTAACACAGAGAATGCAGAGTCAGATGCATCTCTAAGGCTTTACTTTTCCCTGGGCTGACCTCCAGAAAGAGCAGGGCTGGATGCATCCCCTAACACTTTGCAGGCAGAACAAGTAGAATTTCCATGGAAACCTTGCATATGCTCACGTGTGCACATTCCCACCTGGCATCCATCCTTCCAGTGACCAAGCCAAATGAGGCAATTTGTGCTACGGCCACTGGAAGCTGGCCTTGCTTCATTAAACCCATATTGTGCTAGCTGGATTATAGGGAAAGGATGTTGGTTTCCTTTAGGGAAAGTGATTTTCTGCTAGATCCTTGCCAGAGGTCACACTGACAGTGTTTTGAGACAAGCTGTGCCATACCCTCCTCTGCTATGTGTTTCATGGCCAGAGTTCCATTTTGTAAATAAAATCTAATATAGCAGAGACCTACTTACCTTGGGAGAGGAAGATGCTATTTACCCAAAGTAAGAAGTTGGCAATATATTATCAGAGGGTGTTTTCTGAACAAATATTTAATCAGAACCTCTCCTATGTGGTTTTTTTTTTTTTTTTTGGTATGAGCATATCCTATGAAGTACAATGCAGTTTCACTTGTATGTTCATGATTTACCCAGAGCTTTGCCAAAAGCTATTGTATATGCAAAAGGAAGTCCATTATTTTTCATTACATTGTGTACCTAGTCTGTTATTTGACACTCCTCTGTATTGCTAAATAAATTTTATTAATGTTTCCTATTGCTAAATATCAAGGTCCTATGAGTTCTCTTTTTGTTAAGTTTTTCAGGGAATATCATGGATGCAACATAAATATAGTCACACACCCCTAGACATTCTGCTTCACCATGCCCATCTATGAACCTATAAAATCCAATCTATTGTGATTTTATAGTTTTCAATAGCTTGAGCATTTGTTTTTGACAAATACCCTGGAATGTTGTCACATTGCTGAAAGAATTTTAGTTAGCTTACGTGACATATGAATGGCATTTAGGAAAAATTTTAGTGACATGTTGTTTTAATGTTCTTTTCCTCTGCAGAGGTCACATGAAAGTGAGAATTAGATTTTTTCCTTTTTTTCTGTGTTGTGTTCTTATTTTACTTCTTAATCTTTGTTGAAGAAGTGCATTGTCTGGATGTTTTCTCTAAGATTTCTAACTAAACAGTGGAAGAATGCCTCTTGCAATTATACTGATGGGAGCTTCATATATAGTGACAATGTCCTCCTAAATGATACTGTTCTTTGGAATATTGAAGTAGCTTTCTAATGTGCAATTCGAATAGGTGGCAGCACAGCTGTGTCCTAAGCTTTGTCCACTGTATCATATAATGTAGACCACAATACAATTATGAAAGTAATGGCTATAGAGTTTGAGGGTAAATAACATGAACAAATCCAGTTAACCTCTCACCCATGGACATGGTGGGAATGTGTGTACTCACCAAAGCATCAAGGGGAGAAACTGCTCTACCAGTGTCCAAGAACATCATTTTGTGGGGAAATGTATGACTTTTGGAGTCAGAAACTCAAGTGTTTAAATTCCACTTTTACTTTTTTCCAACTGAATGAAATTAGCCAAATTTTCTGATTATCTTTGTGGTTTTCTTGGGTGAAATAAGTGGAGAGATGTCTATAAAAAGGGGTCTGATTGATGATAGTTGTTCAATATATGACTCTTCTTCCATGGTGCTATGATCTTGTTAAGGCAACAATTATATGTTTACCCCTGGAATCCCCTAAACTTAGGACATTTCCTGAAGCAGAAACCATTTTATAAATGTTTATTGAGTAAATAAATGAATAAACATTAAAATTGTGAATTACTGACAATCACATCAGAGATTTAAATTAAAAACTGAAGCAAGCCAATGAAAGTATTCCAACTGCTTCAATCGTCTTGTTTGACCCAGTTGTGATAATGAAAATAAAACCAAGTCTTGAGGAACCTGTTGAACAATCAACAGCGATACTTTGAAAACTTCTATTAGAGATGCTAAGCAGTATGATGTATGAAGTTGATCTTCAAAAATAGTTGATTTAGAAGAAATGTATTTTGCTTAAAATGAAATTAACTTTCCTAGTAAATAAAATGTAGAAATGTAGAATTGTCTCATTTTTAGTATTCTCATTTTGTTAAGTTTTTCAGGGAATATCATGGATGCAACATAAATATAGCCACATACCCTTAGACATTCTGCTTCACCATACCCATCTATGAACCTATAAAATCCAATCTAAAGTCAAAGGGTTTCACTGCTCTTTGCCTTAAGAGCCAACATCTATACAAGAAACATCCACAAACATTAAAAAGAAAACATTTACCTACTCTACTTTTATCCTTTCTAGAGACTCCGATTCCTACTTTGAGAGACGTTATATCAAAAGGAACTTTCTTGACTTATATTTTTAAGTGTGCATATTTTTGTACTTGTGGATTTGCACTTTTTCTGAAAATGATTTAAGACTTGCAAATGTACTCTGGTGGTATTAAATTGAACATGTGTTTCTCTCCCTTTCTTGTACCTGTTACCCCCTTTTTCTTTAATTTCTCTCAAAATGCCTTTGCTACATTAAAAAAAAACAGTTGCTTCCTACTATTTCTATGTGACTAAAGTGGGGTCTATAGATGCAAAAAGGATGGGAAGGCTATATCTATGTCTTATGTCTACCACATGTATGTGTCACTTGGATATGATTATCAACATGGACAGAAAATTGTTCAAACACTCGGACCAACCACTATCTAATTTAACATATAAACCAAACTCATTTGGTATCCTAATTAATTGAACTTTGATATGGCACATTAAATAATAAAAGCTTATGGTTTTGCACTTTTTGGTAGACAATTTATAGCAAATCCTAGAGATACCTACTATATCATTTGAGTTATTCCCTGTAAATAAATCACAACAAATGAATCCAGACATCTGAAAAATTCACAGAAATGGTTAAGATCTAAACTGGCAATTCTCATGCTAGCAAAATTTCTTTTCACAGATTGCCTTGAATCTCCCCAGAACAGGAAAGAGTTAGAGTCCTGACAAATCTCATGTGCAAGTAGTAGAATTTATTGGCCTACTTTTCTCATCTCTCCAGCTAGATTCTTAACCCCTTAAGAGATAGTTTAAAATTCTATTTATATCTTCAAGCACCCAGGCTAGTGCACTGGACTTTGATGCTTAAAAAACATAAATGAAGGACATAATCCACTGTACTATTTTCTATCATTTATTAGCTCTTCAACACACCCTCCCTTACTTCCAAGAGAAATTTGGCAGAAGGATTGATATCCTTTGGGCATGTCCCATTGAGAATGCTTTTGAGAAAGACTTGTCCTACAGATTTCTGACTCCATATAACCTCAAATTCACTAGTTACATTGAGGCAGGTAGGGTGAGTCATGACTCATACTGATTTGACTGAGATTTGACTTGAGTTTACACATTGCCAAACAAAATACAGTCAGACATCCAGATGTGTTAGCTACATTTTTAGATTCCTTGTTTTTGCCATAATTTTTTGTCATATAGACAAAACTTTAGAAGCTTTGGATTAATATATTCAAAGTCCAAAGCCACGTTTTATTTCAATTTCCCAATCCCCTTCCCCCCTCGAAAAAACAAAAGAAAAACAAAAACTCCTTCTTTTTATCCCTGGTGTCTGCAGAAGAATCCTACCTGCAATTGGGTATGAAATGCTGCAGCATGGAGGAAAGACTCAGTCCAGATTCTGTTATCTGCATTTTCTCCATGGCTATATGTTTTGTAACGTGTGAAGGATATTACTTACCATGAAAGAGCAATGAGCCCAGGCACAACCACAGATTCTAATTCTCTAACACTTTCTGTCTTTTTTCTTTTGGTTACTAATTTTAGATCATTTTCAGTTGTCAGTCTTGCCAGAAAGAATACTGTCAAATATATTCCGCCAAGATTTTTTGTTTTCGTTTTCATTTTTCTTTATGATTTATTGAACTGCCCTAGTTTATAAAGCCCATTATAAGTAGTGGTTTGAAGGTAAATTTAGGGGGGGGGGGAACAACTCCTAGGAGCTAGCGTACAAAATACTGTTCTGTTTCATTGTTAGTTCAGCTGAAATAAAGAAGCAAATAAATGCAATCAATCTGTTGGAAACCAATTCCTTCTGTGCATAGGAGAGCCAGTCAAGTTGAGGGACATTAAGGGAAAGGGTGGTAGAGCGTGTTGGAAAAACAGAGAAGAGGGTCAATGCAGTGAAGGAGGGCAAGAGAAAGAGAGAATGGCAGTAGATGCCACCAGGAAAGAAGAATATTAAGAAAGGAACATAGATACCAAGAAAAACTAAAGGAACACACTGAAGAAAAGAGAGAATAGGGGGTAGAAAAAAACTGTTATCAATAATTAACAACTTTGAGAGGGAAAGTAGAGAAAGGGAGAGCAAACAGAATATTCCAAAAGATGGTTATCATTTGATTATTGTTGGGAAAAAATAGGCGCAGAAACGGATGAAGTCTTATTTTGTTCTCTTAAGAGCTTCATTATATGATAATATTTCAGAGCTGGCTTTAGATATGGAAATGAGTTTGTCACTTCTTGCTCCCTATAACAGAGACCATTCTCTGCTTTCAGGTGGAAAGACATAACAGGGTAGATAGGATACCTACACAATGGAAGCACACCAGGCTAAGCCAGAAGTCCCTGGAAAATAAATGACCTTAAAATGTTGCAGGGATTCATTTTTTTAAATGTCTCCCTTCAGAACCCCAAATCTGAGTATCCTTCCATGCCCTGCTATCTAATTTGTACCTCCCTGCTCCCATCAATTAGCAAAAACAGGTCAGTTTTTGCTGTGCAAGATTAGGAATGGAGTTTTCTAATGAAAACAATAACCCCTTTCATGTGTAAATGAAAATGCACATTTTTGTAAAACTTCCAAGTAATTATGACCTCGAATGAATTTTCATCGAGTGTGTGACCATCTCCGTGCCTACAGCCGTCTGTAACTGCTGTAAACAACTTCATTTCTTTAAATGGCTCCTAACTCCACACTTTCTGTACTTTTAAAGTTGAATGGAGAATACTTACTCTCACAGTTTAACATTTTCATTTTATATTTTTAAATCTCTCTTGGCCAGAAACTTGTTCACAACTGTAATTATAAGTATAGTTGATGGTGAATCAGTCCCTAAAATGTTTTCAAAGTTATTTACATTTTAATTAACTTAAAATATTTAAATGCTAAGGATATGTATACTTAGATTTAATTTTTCCCAAATGATTTAATTTAAATAAGCTTTTCAAGGTTTGAGACAATGACCTTAACCTGGATTATTTCTCCAAGACTAGATTGGTTTAAGACAAGAATGTAATACTTTGGTATAACTTTGAAGTAACTCTGAAGGCCTCAGAGCCCGAAGATAATTTTTATGAGTTAGAAGTAATGATATCTTCAAGTTTTTAGAGTATGGAAGTGGTAGGTCTTCTATTCAAACTGCAAAAGTTTCCGTTGATAAAGATTTACAACTTTTGTGGGTCTTTCTGCATTCAAGTGACTCAGTTACTTGTCCTTTTTGCACATCAGTGGACAATGCTGAGTGTTCCATTGTTCTTTCTAAATGAGAAGTCCACCTTCTACCAAACATATGGAAATAATTTCATATGTTTTGCTTTTATGCCTAATAGTCTAGCCATGAAAGGTGATAAGGAAGCATTTGCCCCAAACTTGCATTCTTACAGTTTCTGAGTGCATAAGGTTTTTTCTCCAGATCATAATTTGATGGTACGGAAGGCATATGGCCCCTTGTCCCAGAGTTGTAGTTCTGTAGTTCCTTAGAGAACAAAGCTTTTCTCCAAATATACCTTATATTATCTGAAATTCAATTACTTAAGTCATCTCAAAATTTATGGGACTATCATACAACATCAAAGCCAAAGCTCTTAGGGCTTACTCCAAAGATGGGTTGAGGAAACCTAATATTTGTTAGGCTAACAAAGTCTCAAGAAATATAGCATTTTTTTCCTTCAGTCTAGTACCCTGTATACACATTCATTTAAGATAAAAACAATTCAAGAGAAAACTTTTGATTTGCAATAGTTATAGTGAAAGAGGTATAGGAAAGAGTGTAACAGTTAAATCAGAATGGTTTTTGTCCTTCACATTCCATGATAAATAAATAATTGTTATTTATCTTCAACTTTCTCCTGCATCATAATGTTTCCCATGTTGTCATATAGCTTTGTCTACTGTTGGAATGTCATCAAAGTTGAAAAACCTAAACTTTGTTATTTCTTTCCATATGAATTGCCAGAAATGAAAGTTATGTTCAGAATATATACAGAGGATAAACTATATATCTCTGAGGAAAAACTGCTTTAGTTGTGCCCCACGACTGCGGGTGTTATGGGCCACTTTCCCAAAGCTCCTATTAAATGCAATCACTTGTGTCCAAATGAGAAGACAGCTCACACTACCTTCGGTTATTAGTTGCAAATGGGCAGAAGAGACCTGATTAAACACTAGTAATTTACTGCTGTTGATTTTTTACCATGAGAATTGTTTTTATAATTTTTTGATATCTCAAAAACTAAATTTTAAAAAGCTATTTTGGCTTCTCCATTTTAGAAAGTAACTCAGAAAAAGTTAGTCTTTCCTCTGAGTCTCTATAGTTTATATTATCACTTATGTACCTTTTATCACTATGGATTAACTTGTTCACAAGTCTTTCAAACCAACTAGATGTAACCTAAGGAATGGGATCCTCTCTCCACATCTCCCATGGCTACCATAGTTCAGTGCATACCCAGTTACATGTGATACTAGGGGTAATGTGGGGATGGCTGAAGGGAAAGAAGCTTTGAACTTCCTTTGGTTAAATTTGAGGTTGAGATTTGCTGTGGTTAAGTAACAGGTCTTAAAAATGTGTTAGGTTGTAGATATATAGTTTCTTTGTCAGTTGCTCATTAATTTATTCAATGCATAGTTACAGAACACCCACACAGCTTTCTAAATCATGGAAATATACAGATGTGAGCAAGAGGGACAGGGTCATGTAGACTGCTTACAGCAGAGATGACAGAAAAGTCAAAACCTATGTAATAATTTATAAGAAAAGATAATAATAAATACTGAAGCTTGATAAGTATGATGGAGTGCTTATCATATGGAGATACAAAGAGAGCACCTGGGTGTCTACTTCAGACCAGCGCATCGGGGAAGACCTCTTCGTAAAGGGGACATTTAGACTAAACACTAAAAGCCAAAAAAGAGTCACCTGTGTCGAGACCAGAAGAGCATTCTTGAGAAAATAAATGAAAACTACCTATTTACCACCATTATGTTAATTATCACAATAACATTTTGATATATATCCTGTATTTGTGCATGTTTGTTTTTCTGTGTGTGTGTGTAATGTGTTTTATTATAGAGTATGTTTACTTTATTCACTCAGTAGTATATTGCAAATATTTTACCAGCCCACTACATTTATTTCTTCTACCTACATTTTAATGACAGAATAGAATTAAATTAAATTCAACCAATATTACTTAATCAACATCTCCTGTTATTTCACACTTATCTTGTCTTTAATGTTTTAATACCTTGATTTTTGTTTTTATTCAGCGAGGCCTATGAGGAGGGAGTAGCTGTTATGAAATAATGAAATGTGCAGGCTCCAGAGCCAGCCTACCCGAGTTTTGACCTGTTTGTGCTATTTAAAGTTGTATGGCCTTAGGTGAATTGCTCAATCTACCAATTGTGTCATTTCTAAAATGGACATAATAGTAATGTCTACATCACAGCATTGCGGGTAGAAAGTTCCGTTCAGATGATAATACTTGTAATGCGCACAGAGAAATGCTTGGCCTCGCCCGAGCGTCTCCTTATATGTGAGCAACCATTTTTAGGTTCTAGAGGACTCTTCAGAGGAGGAAATATACTGTGCCAACCAAACATTGTCAGTTATTATTCTCACCATGGGAGTAGTTTGTGTTAAAAAATCTATAAAATAGTTTAGATAAAGTCAAAATTATATGGATTACAGTCTACCATACATCACAGAACTGACTTATTCTTGAGAATAAGCAAATTTTTATGACCTATGAAGTTTGTGGTTGTGTTTACTGGAAAGGTCAGAAAAGTTGCAAACTTGTTGCTAGGCCCAATATTTGTAGATTAACAAAATGCTTATCTTTTATTCGCTGAGATCTCAATGCTAAGCAAGAAGGAAATATTTCGGTTTTGGCTTAAGATCTTAACCATAGGCAACCGTTACTGGGTGAAAAGGTCTGCTGAAAGGCCAGTGGGTTCAAGTAACAAGTACACTCAAATGAAACATGATTGGCACAAAATAACTGAGGGTGCTGTGACCTCCCAATTCTAGGGCATCATATCTCCCTTGGCCTGAGTGTTCCTAACTTAAGGTTCTGTAATGGGCTTCACAGTATATGTCATCCATCTGAAACCATTGATATTCTGTAATCAGAAGGTCACTCGATGAGCACAGAATTAAAATGAAGGGAGTTAGCAAGAATATCAGAATGGCTCCCTGTCTTAAGTCGTGATGATAGCCAGAAGAATCCATCAAATTTTATTTGACTTTTACTCAGGGTCTGAGGAAAATTTTAAAGTCTGTGATGTTCTTAAAATCCCTGAACCCAAACCAAATTTTTTATACGTGTTTATTTGGAGTTTTGGTAAGTAGAAGTTAAATAGACTTATATATACATACATATATATGTAACTTTTTGCATTCCCCTGGGCCATATATATATATATATATATATATATATATATATATACATACATATATATATTTGTGTGTGTATATTTATATTCTGCCTGGAAAAAGTCCACCCATTATTAATATAATGAGAATGGTTTGCACATGTAGCCCAGCAGCCAAAGAGAGTGGACTAGAATGCACATGTGTGAACAATGATGACTTCACTGTACTAGTCAGTGGGGATGGTAGATGCAGTTGAGTGAGCATGTGTACTGTGTGGCCATCATATTCAAAATAACTGAGTGAGTAGAGCAACAGATATGCATCAAGTTTTGCATTAAGCTTGAACATTCCTCTATGGAAACTACTTGGATGATTCAGAAGGCCACACCTATGGGCAACTAGTGATTGGCAGCTTCATCACTACATTGCACTTCTCATGTATCATATCTTGTGCAGAGATTTTTGGCAAAACATCAAATCACCCAGGTGACTCAGCTTCTCTATAGCCCACATTTGGTGCCCTGTGACTTCTGGATTTTTCTGAAAACTAAAGTCACCTTTGAAAGGGAAGAGATTTCAGACCACTGACGAGATGCAGGAAAATACAACAGGGAAGCTCATGGCGACTTGGAGAACTGTGTGAGGTCCCAAGGTGTCTACTTTGAAGAGGGCTGAGGCATCATTGTCCTGTGTACAATGTTTCTTGTATCTTGTATTTTCTTAATAAATGTCTCTATTTTTCATATTGCATGGCTGGACACCTTCTGGACAGACCTTATATATATTCCACTGGAAACTATTTCATTAGATAGACATAAGATTGTTAAGATTGTTATCTGTGAAGAAATGGTTAGGGCTAATAATTATTAAGTGACTACAGACATGTAAGTGTGTGTGTGTGTAATATGTGTATGTGTATATATATATATATATATAATTACACAAAGTATTTACACCTTATACCAAACTGATTTAAGATGGCTTAATTATGCATGAAAGTAATATTTATTAAAAGAGACAAAGAAATGAAGTTGAAAGAAAAATGACAATAAGAAAAATAAAACAAATGTTGAGGTTAGTACACTAAATATGTGCTTTGTACACAAAATATATGCACACGAATGACAGAGTTATCATAAATATGACTGGGCAGTCAGCTCAAAATGAATATATATACTGGTTGCACTTTCACATCACATCCTACATTTTTATTCAACTGGTAGATTGACCTGAGCTTCCAGTTCTTCCTTTCTCTAAGACAAGTCAACTTCTTGCTATCCAAATCCCGATTGTGATAAAATTGTTATGCAAATAGTACCTCCACAACAGAAATAAAATGTGCAATGGCATTTTTAATGTTAGAATATATAATGCTATTTATCTATTAATAAACATCCTAGCATTGCAAGTTTGTGGTCCTGAACCAGCAGAGACTCAACCCAGACTTACTAAATCAGAGTCTGCATCTTAAAAGATCCCTACGGTATTTCTATTCACATAACAGTTTGAAAAGCACTGATCTGCAAAATCTTATGATCAAAAACTCCATTTTAAATATTGAAGATAACAAACCTTATAATTGATAAGGAGTGGAATTTGAGTGTAATGTAAAAAAAAATTAAATTGGATTTAGATTTGTAGTTGAGTCCTGCCTCTGCTTCCTATTTTCATTTATGCAAGACTCAATTAGTATTTGTCTCCTACTCTTCATACGGCATGTGTGTGGGTAATGGGGATACAGAGCCTGCGAATCTGAGTGAATCTGTGAAAAGATGGCAGATTGAACACATGTCCAATTCTCTCCCCCAAACTCAACTAAACCTGTTATGCAGGGATTTTTTTTCCCTAAAGACAAACATAGAAGGGAGTTGGGAGAACAAGACAGGAGAGCAAAGCAAAATAAATGTTGGAAGCTGTGAGGCAGTCAGATGGGTGAAACTGTTTAAGCAACCATGAAAATGCTGAGACCTAAGCCAATAAAAAGGAGGGCTGAGAACCAAACTAATTCTTCCCACAAAGTCCCTACGGCGTTTTAATTTGCATCTCTGACATCACTAATCATCAGAGAGAGGCAACATAAAACCACGATGAGATATCACTGCGCATCTATCAGAATGGCTGTCATCAATAAATCCACAAAACACAAGTGTTGGAGAGAATGTGGAGAAAAGGGAATCTTAGTGCCCTATTGGTGGAAATGCAGACTGGTGCCACCACCGTGTAAAACAATATACAATATCCTCAAAACATTAAAAATGAACTCTCCTTTGGCCCAGCTATTTCACTTCTGGAAATATATCCTAAGAATCCTGAAACACCAATACAAAAAGAATATTTGCACCCCTATGTTCAGAGCACTGGGTGCCCATCAGCAGATGAGTGGATAAAAAAGCTATGGTGCATTCACACAATGGAGTACTATGTAGCAGTAGAAAAGAAGACACTCTTACCCTTTGAAAAGGCAGGGCTGGACCTGGAGAATATTATGCTAAGTGAAGTAAGCCAGTCAGTGAAGAACAAATACCACATGATCTCACTTATATGTGGAATCTAATAAATATAATAAACAAAATAGAAACAGAAGCATGGACACATGGAACAGACTGATAGCTACCAAAGGGGAGCAGGGGAACTGGATGAAAGATGGTGAAGGGATTAACCGAAGAACATAGATGCACGACCCATGGACATGGACAATGTTATGGAGATTGACAGAGTGAGAGGAGAGGGTGGGGCTGGGTTGAGGTGGGAAAAGGGGAGAAAAAAAGCACTAACAACTGTAATAGCATAAATAATTTTTTAAAAAGATCTTATTTATTTATTTATTTTTAGACAGAAGGGAAGGGAGGGAGAAAGAGAGGGAGAGAAACATCAATGTGTGGTTGCCTCTCACGTGGCCCCCACTGGGGACCAGGCCTCTAACCCAGGCATGTGCCCTGACTGGGAATCAAACTGGCGACCCTTTGGTTCACAGCCTGTGCTCAATCCACTGAGCTACACCAGCCAGGGCAGCATAAACAATTTTTTAAAATTCACCACAATGTTTAGAAATTGGCAGCACCGTAGACTACTGGAAATTGGGAAAGATCAAGGTGGAGGTGGAGGGGCAACTAAAATAAGCAAAATTGTTTGAATGATATTTTAAAATGAGTTAAATCCCTCAATCTCTTCCTTTGTTCATTTTCCTAGGTGACTCTCCTTAACTAAACTAAGCAAAGTAATCTGGGTTAATTCTCTGGAGAAAGTAAAACAGAGTCTCTGTGCTGGGGAAACCAGATTCAGTTGAAAGTTGGGTACATGATATTTTCACATCAAATATGAAACCCAGCTTTAATTTTCCACCGCGACTCCAGAATATTGGCAGCTAGATTTTACCTTTTGTGCAGAATATTGTATGACTCTTTCCTGGGGAATATAACTAACTCAAAAAAAAAAAAAAGATCTAAAAAAAAAAGCATCATATAAAAACAATCTGTGAATATGAATCAATACTGATGTAAATAAGTGATTGATTAGGTAAATAAATTCCCTATGCAGAAGAATTCCAAGTATACTATGTAGATAATGTACCTTCCAGGAGGTGGGGCATAATTCCCCACTCCTTGAGTGTGGGCTGCTCAGAATGTCCTCTTTCCAAAGAGGACAACATGAAAGGAAGAAGGAAAAAAAAGTACAGTAGAATACCTAAGCCAGGAGATCAAGGTCAGTGTATTGGAGTCAAGATCAACAATGACAAGTCACGTTGATGGCATGTCCTCTTCTTAATATGAGGTAATAAAAATGGCACTGTACCCCTGTGGTTTCCTCCTCCAAATCTCGTAACTCTGATCTAAAAACAAGGCAAGTCCGAGAATGTCACTGCCAAGAGGAGCCCAAAAAGACATGTCAGCTAATGTGGTATGCTGGGTGTGATCCTAAAACAGAAAAGGCATCAGGCAAAAAGTAAAGCAGTGTACTTTCATTAATAGTAATAATGCATCAGTAGTAGCCTAATAATTGTGACAAATGTAACGTACTAATATAATACGTTAATAATAAGGAAAAATTGATATGGAGTGTATGGGAAGTTTGTATTGACTTTGCAATTGTTCTGTAAATCTAAAATTGTTCTAAAATAATAATGTTTCTGTGACTATTTTGTACCTACTAACTTGTACTTCTTAATCCCTTCCTTTTTTACCCAGTCCCCAACCCCTGACCTTGCGGCAACCATGAAACTAACACAAAATATGAAATAATACTGAATGTAACTGTAATTAAAAATGAAACATAAAATAATGATAATAAATAGCAGGATGGGGGAGGCTGTGCTGTTCCCCTGAGGAACCTTATAGTAAAGCTCCCTGTCAAGGAGTTCCACCTAAACCATCAGAATTTCCGATCTCTATTTTAAGTCATTATGCAAATTGCATTTATTTTAACTTACCAGCATTTGAGACATCACCTGTCCATGTGAATTCATATAAATGTAATGTTTTGATTATCCATTGCTACACACAAAATTACCCAAATCTTAGTTGCTTATAACAACAACTACTTCGTTATATCTCGAGATCCAGAAATTTGAACAGGGCTTGACTAGGTGATTCTTCTGGTCTATGTGGTGTTGACTGAGGCCGCTTTATGCAGTTCAGCCCCCAACTGGTTTGCAGGGTCCACTCCCTTTTCTGGCACTTTTATGGGATGACCGGAAGGCGGGATTCAGCTAAACAGCTTTGCTAGAGTACCTATACATGGACTCTCCATCATGGAAGCCTATGATAGTAAAACTTTTGACACGGCCAATGAGTCTTCCAAGATTCACTTATATTCTATTCCCTATAATAAATATTAATAGCATATGAAGATTACCAGATACCTAAGGAATACCTCTGCAATAGAGAAACCAAAAGAAACAGATAAAAGCAACTTGAAGAAAAGGTAGAGGATTTGAGCAAGGAAAAAAATTAAATATTGTTAATATTCTTAGCAAGAGAAGATATTGCATCCATATACAAAAGATCTTGGAAATTTAAAACATGATGGTAGAAATGAAAAACTCAATAGACATTGACAATGGACACTGAGAAAATCACTCAGGAAATGGAGGCAAAAAAACAAAAGAGGGAAAGTAGAAGGAAAAAAAAGATTACACTACAGGCCAGTGCAGAAGACCTATACTCTAAATAATAGTAATTATCGAAAAAGAAAGTAAGAAAATGTAAGGGTGGAAATCACCCATGAAAGAGTTCAGTAAAAATTTCCTGAAGAACATGAGTTTTCAGGGTTAAATTGTTGAAAACACAATGGAAGTAACCCACCCAAGGTAAATACTTTGCCTTCAATTTCCAAATACTGGGACAAAGAGAAGAATCAGTAAGCATCCAAGTAAGGAAGAATAAAAACAGGAAAGCAAGTCACATTCAAAAGATCAGCTATCAAATTGATTTTGGACTTCTCAATAGCAAACTGGCATTTAGAATTGAAGTAATTTCAAAATTGTGGAGGAAAATAATTTCGAATCTAGAGCTCTCAACTGAACAAAGTTGAATTTCTTTACTTTCACATTTGATTGATAGACATAAAATTTATAAAATAATGAATACATGTCACACATCTTGATCAAGAAGTTACTGGAGGATATGTTCCACCAAAATGAATAAATAAACAGAAAAGAAAGAATACTATGGACTAGAGAAAATTAAAGACTGAATTTAGGACAGAGGCACAGAAAAGTAACAGATATAGAAATCAAAAAGTTTAGAATGGACTAAATGACATTCTCAGAACCATCATTTATTGACTAAGTTCCTTGAGCAATGACATTGACCTGTGACCCACTTTACTCTTCTGCACAATGGGGATAATCAGAGTACTTCCCCCTCACATTACTTGTTGTCAGAATTAAATCTAATAGCATAAATATATTTGAGCAGTGCCTGGCACAAACTAGATGCTCAACAAACACCAGCCTTTACTATTTATTATTAAGACCGCTTCCAACTTTGCTTCCTATTTGGTCTCTATTAAAAATAACATAGATGTGTTGGCTTATTTTAAGAAAAAATAAGTCCCCCAAGTACAAATCGCATTGTTTTTATTTTATCACTTCATATAATCTAAGCTAAAGATTTTATTTAAAGTGTTTCCAAAAACCTTCAAAACCTAAAAACAATGATAAAGACATGAATAATAAGCAAAACAGTTCCTTCCTCTTTATAAAATGCTATTTAAATCATCTACATTTGCAAGTTATTCTAGATGCTAGGAGAGACAATATTCAGCTATTGACCCAGCAGCATAAAGAAAAACATAACAAAATGTAGGGATTCTACACCCTGCTGACATAATACCTAAACTGAATAGACAAAGGACGCCAAATTCCTGACCTTATGGCCCACACAGCGGAATGATCTGACGTGTAGGCAGACCACTGAAATCTGAACTCTGCTTCAGACCACCCCTTTCAGTGGTCTCCTTGTGACCAATAGGGTGGGTATGATAAAATTATAAATGTTGAGAGTATTGCTTTTAGTGTTTTATAAAAGCAGAATTACTATTTCTTTTAAATATGTGAGTATAAAAAGTGCTACTACTTCTTTCCTAAGTATTTGATTTTTATTACATCTCATGATTTTATTATATTCAGGAATTTCTGGTTTTCTGATAGCCATCACTAAGGCACTTAGAAAAAAATGTATTTCTGGAATGCACATATTTTTGAAATAAGGGATAATATAATGAGTAGGTTCACACCCAAGTAAGGATAAAGCCTTCTTTTTCTAACTTCTCCCTGCCATCCCACTACTCACTGTCCAGGATTGCCCTGGGCACTGCTCCCAGACCGTGTATCCAAAGGGAAACCCAGCACAGGGAACTTTGTGATACTTGTGAAAGACTAGACTGTTACAGAAGCGATGTTATTCACATCATTGCAACAAGAAGAAGCAAGAGAGCTGGTGTTTCATAGGGCCAGAGAGTCATCAGAGTCTCACGGAGGTCATGCGGAAGAATCGGGATGAGTCTTACCTCATGTTCTATGAGAGCACTAGGGGCCTTTGCACTTTGCCATTTCCTGGAATACACAAGTGGCAGGGGTAGGGGATTGGTGTTAATCATTCTTGCTTTCTGGGAATGTAGGGCTTAGATAAAGTTCCACATTCTCACTGTGGTCTTCTACTATGTATTTCCTATTTGGAAGGTCGTCTCAGTAAACTATACCTCAATCAGTGTTTTCCCCAGAGTGAACCTACCTGAGACCCTCCTCATTGCCACCTGTATCTAGCAATCATTGACCTATTTGATTCAGAAAAAAATGTCTCCCATTCCATCCTTCCTCATTCCATTTTGTGACTAGTAAATATAATAGCAACAATAATAATAACAATAACAGTAACAACAATAATTTGTAACAATTATTGATCCTTTTTCATATGCCAGATATTATTCTTAGGGCTTTATATTTAATGATTTATTAAGTCCCAAAACAATCCAATGGAGATACTGAGACTTAGAGATGTGAAATAATTTGCCTAAATGATTATAGCTGATGTGTTGTGGAGTTGAGATTTTAACTTCCTGAGACTATTTTGCCTCATTACACTGTACTAACTTTGGAATTCCACACCACACACCAATGCACGCACCTTGGGAACACAGTCCAGTGTTCGTTAGTGATTCCCTAGGAATCAGTTATAAATCCTAAGAGTGGTAGTAAGGGAGGGTAGTAGCTGGCCTAGGGAAGTGACTCTCCTACATAAGTTGAACTTTACTTAGCAGAGTGAGTTAACATTGTGCTAACCTCATGCATGGTGTACTACACAGGCATTAGTGTGGGTTGTCCCAGGATCCCTATTTTATGGGAACACCTTCAAGAGCTACTTGGTAAATAGGTAAGAAGGAAATTATATTATTCAATGATTAACATGCACTATTTGTCTAATACAATTATTTTTAAAAGTGGAATACAACATTATATACATTTATATAAGTGTATAAATTTATAAGTAGTTCAATATGATGCTAATTAAACACAAGTGTGACTATATCACTTTAAATATAAATCACCAGAATTAAGTATTAGAATTAAGACTTAAGAATTAAGTATTAACAATATTTAATTCTGATTGATTTTATTTCTATCTTTTCTGAAATTTTGGTGCATAATGGATATTATTTGAGAATCATAGAACATACAATGAGAATATTTCTGAATTTCTAGACTTCTGTACACCACTTACTGATCCTTCAAGCTTGCTGTTTTAGAGGGGCGTGGGAGGTGGGGGGCCTCGAGATGAAGAGAGAGCATGATTTAACATGCCCGAACACCAGTACCCTTATTTCTCTTTTCTATATCTCCTACTTAAAAACAGTCATTCTGAATATCTGTTGTGGAATTTCCTTTGGCTTTTTATATAAGCTCCTCTATCTGATTCTGTATAGTTGCTCTGTGCACTCTCTCTTTTTCTCCACTCTTTCTCACTCTGTTTCTCACATTCTCTGACGCTGAGTTGGTGTTCCTTCTTCCTCTTTTCCTCACACACTCTCTCTCGTGTTTATTTGTTGCAGATACACTTCTGGTTTTCTTCGTCTGCCTGAATACATTTTTAAAAAAGCATCTGAACACTGGAATCTCACAACCTTAAACTTGCTAGTACTTAGGAAAATATTTCAGAATTATTAAGGATATGAATATAACACAAACTCACATTTAAATGATCAAAACTAAAGTCATGGCAGTTCTTTAGGCATAAACAATTAACAGGTTAAAATAATAAATTAATTATGGGTAAATCTAATAGGTTGTAAATTTTTATTATTAAATAATGGACTCTGTGGAGTAAAAGAGAAATATAGATATTGACAAAGATATTGTCGGGTGGGCTGGCCCAGGTGTTTGAAAGAAGATTCCCTGGATAGAGCAAAATCAACTTCCTGGATGGTCCTCTTTTCAAACCAAACTCTTTCCTGCCTTCCTTCTCTAATTACTGACAATCCCTGGGACTTCTCAGACCTGCCTTGCAGATCCCACCAGATCTAGTCTTTCTAATTGCAGACTTCCTAGGCTGGTTACAATGTTTCTAAAAAGCATAAGAGTGAGTTCTGTGGATCAAAAGATCCATCTATTAAAATACTAAAGGGTTGGGTAGGGATTGTAACATGGAATTGTTAAATTAAGGACTGCTTTTCAGAATGTGAGCCATTCTAATTTCTAGATCTTTTATTACTTTTCTTATCATAGTCATCTGGAAGTTTACTATGCCTCCCAAGCCCCTCCTTTGGGGTCTAAAGAAAAGATGTACCCACTGTTTTAAACAGCATAGTCAGTTTGAATTCTGTTCTTCTCTCCCTTCCTGCCCTTCATCACACATTTGAGTTCTTTTGTTAAGGTACACATATTTGTATACTCCCTATCACTAAAAGAATGATTGGTTTTGATCAGTTGTGGTCCCAGGACCACATTTCTAAGGGGTATCCCTGTTCTGGCCTTGAACTCCCTTGTTAAAGCATCTGTGGAGCTCCAATTTCTCTGTCATTCAACATTCCAGGTTGGAATGCACCTTTCTGTTTTGTTATCCAGATAGGAAGACTTATTCCTGCAAGAAAAGCAAGCATCATCACAGAACATGGTTTCTGTCCAGGTAAATCCCACTGAGTAATTATCTTTCACATACTGGAGGAGAAGCTGTCTTACATTATCTGAACCCTTCTATTCATCTCCCTAACTTTGCCTCTGAAAATTTAGTGCCAGTGAGCAGAAGCAGAGTGATTTTTGAAAGCTGCCAGCGTGTTCCCAGAGTCCTCTTGATTTTGCACCAACATCCATTATAGTCACCTCAAGCTCACTGAAAGCTCTTGTCAGGAGAGTAGTGAAAAGGAAGTGAATGTCATTACCCAATTAATTGGTAAATTAGCAGAATTAATGAAACAGAAAAGAAACAGTCTTGCAAATCTTTGCAAATAACATACTAAACAAATTTTCATGACCTATGACTAAAAATAAGTATTAAAAGACAGAGAAGGAAGGAAAATAAAAAGAGCAGATGACTAAGGTCATAAACTGTATGACTTTGTAAAAATCTACATTTACATAGGGTATTTTAGGCCCAAGCCTCAAAGTAGGCATATTTTGAAATCATTTATTAAGTGATTCTAAATAAACTCTTTGAACACTCTAATAGCATTGATGAAAATGAAGAATTAACTCCTGTCATAATGCAAATTCATGAACCCGTAGGTACAGGAGTTGCCTTCTGTTAGGCACCGATAAGAGGAAATAAAATTTCTAATTGATCAAAGGGAGACATTTACTTACCTGTGCTACCATTTCCCAATGGCAGTGCCTCCTTTGGCTATACAGCAGGCCACAGTCAACTGTCCTGCCGTCTGTCCAGAACTGTTTCTATTCAGAGGGACATGCCTGGGAGTAGTAGACGGCATGGGAAGCTGGGGGGTCTTTGTGGCAGTTACTTCTGTTGCGTTATGCTTCTACTGTGGTTGGAACAGTCTTGAAGTGTTAGCCAACAATTCTTGTTCCTTTATCCTATACTGTGTATCACCAGCTGTGGCAAAAAGATTTTCCTAGGCAAATTAAAATCTACTTCTTCCCTAGCCAGAAGCCTCAATGTCTTCAATGTGCTAACTATCTGACACCCCAATCAAAGTTTCAAAAGGCTTTTAGAAAATAGTTGACTCTTCTAGGTTTGTGCCTGCTGATACTCAAGCACATTTTCTGCCCTATTTTCTAACACTGGAGTCTGCTACGAAAGCACCTGGGACCCCAGGTAACAAACAGCTCTTCTAATGCTGTGCCTCCGCTATGGCTGTGTTTCCCAAGGATGGCAAGTAAAAGTGCATTTGTTAAGTGGGGAATGATTCTGTCCTGTGATATATTGTTATTAGCTTTTCATCTGACATTGAGAAGGACTGGGATAGCTATAAGGTTTTTAGGGGAGATTTTGGTCTGATCTCATGCCACATACCTCCCGGTGGAGAGGTAGGGTGAGCAGGCTTAGTGCTGTAGAGTGACAGAGAGTTAGTTAACGGCATTTTTCTGTTTTAGAGAAACTTGCAGTAGTTCACGTGTGGATGGTCTGCAAAGGATCACACAGTGACACACATTATTTCCTACAGCCTGTGCAACCCAGTATCTGACATTTGTGCTGTTTAAAAATGAAGGATTTTAACAAAAGCAATACCATAGAAGGGGTTAATAAGCTGATGTAAAATTGTTAATCTCGTCTAACTTTTTTTGTAAAATAATATTTGCTGTCCAACATGATGGACAAAGGCTGAGTGAGTTATGTGAAAGAACAAAATATACAGGCTTGGTTCGCTTTTGTTGGACTGTTACTTTGTTGAAACATTGCCTGGGGCAGATTTGCCTCTAACACAGGCCTCCCAGAAACACACACTTTACTACACAATGGAGAAGGTTCTCCACTTATTTGTCTCTAGGGACTAACAGGCCAAGTTGTTTTGCATTTGAATATGTATCTTTTGATCTTGCTTTATTTTCCTCCTGCCATTTTGTTGCTGCTAACTAATAATTAGGAGAAATCTGTAAGTGAATATAAGAATGTACCATTAAGAAAACAAAATTCAACTGAGCAAATTGAAAGATCAAATTGTTTTTTATTCAAGAATTCATGAGTTGGGCAAGCCTCCCATTTAGTAAGAAGTCAAGAAACATTACAAAATGTAAAGTTGTTATAGGCCAGGAAGAGCAAGGACCAAGAAAAAGTAAATTACCTCATCTTTTTTAGGAGGGTTGGAAAGGGTCTACCAGTAGTAGATTACTTCACTGCTACACATTAAGAGATTTCATATTGACTGGTTAAAATTACATTCCTGGGAAAGACTGTAACTGCAATTAGGCTAGGTATTAAGTCTGGGTTTGGTGACCTGGGCTTGCCACAAGTGACTCCATTTTAGGCCTGTCATCTCTTTTGTTAAAATATGTTGATGAACTATAGTAGTTACTTCCTTTAGCAAAGTTTTTGTAGAGAATACTGAGACTGAAGGTAATAATAGGAACTTTAGGAACTTTCTTTTCCTTAGAGGAGAAGAAAGAGTAAGACATAAGAAGCAATACTGTGTTATTATCCATTCGACTGAGATGAGCTCAGCTGTAAATCATTAAAAATATTTTGTTTGTACTTATTCTTCTCTCATTCTGTATTTTGGGGAAGTTTTGCTTTGCCCTGATTGCTGATTTGGATGCTGTCATTCAGAATGAGGAAATTAGTATTTATTAATTATTTATTTATTTGTTTGTTTGTTTGTTTATTTGTAGGGAAATGGGAAAGGAGAGGGAAAGATGCATCAATCAGTTGTCTCTCACACTCCCCCAGCCAGGGATCTGACATGCAGTCCTGGCATGTACCTTGACCAGGAATCAAACCGGAGAACTTTCAGTTTGCAAGTCTATACCCAACTCACTGAGCCATACTAGTCAGGGTGAGAATGAGGAAATTAGTTTCTTGAAGGAAAAAAATAATTGCTAATTTCAGAGTGAAGTATATTGGGGAAAGAAAAAGTTCAATGAAATCAAATTAACTTATTTCAACAGAGGTGAATAGTGAGGAAATTTGTTATGACTAGTCATAGGCCCTCTGCAGACTCATAGAGATAGATTATGCGCTGAAGGTGGTTAATCCTCAATATAAAACCACTAGGAATAGTAAAATTCTTCCACCTTCAGTATTAGAAGAGAGACATCTCTAAGAATGTAAAATCAGAGAAGAAAGATCTTGGTATGTCTGTTTATCTGTTAAACAATTATTGAGAGTGTTTATGTGTCAGGCTCTGTGAGACAATAAAGGTGCAAATGTTGAGAAGATATGGCTGTACTTTACTCTTCAATAATGATGAGAAACAGAGTTAAAATGCTAACACAAGCAGGGAAACAACCAGGGAAACTGGACAGTACTTCACAAGGTAGGGCACATCTGAGACGGATTTTGTGTAGGAGTTTGCCACAGGAAAAGGTTGAAAAATGTACTTTCGGTAAAAGGGAATAAGAACAATGAAGAATGAGGTTGCAATCTGAATAAAGAATAAGATTCATGCCAGAGAATCTTATTAAGGTCTTAATTTTTAAGGTCTTCACCATAAGAGGCCTTGACCTTTACAATAAAGGCGAACTAAACTGCAGAGTCCTTTTCTAAGCGTAGCCCTGTTAGACAATGTCATCACCTATTACTTACTTACTAAGCAACTCAGAAGAAATAAGGAAACAAGTTCAAAACAATGCCTTAGTAATCTCCACTTAGATTTAGTTCTTTCCCTCCCTCTGCTTATCTTTTTCGCTTAACAGCCATGATTCGAGTCACTGTGAGAGGAAATGCCTGTGTAGCACAGTCTCAAAGCTGCAATTCCCCAGGAGACAGAAGGGGTGGGAAGGTGGAATACAAATGCTTTCAGACTGAAGAGATAGGACATTTGAATCATAGGGGTCTTCCTAGAACTCAGAGTATGACTTTCACCTTAAAACCTAGAGAACAATTTGGTATTATGGTCTGTGTGGTAATGATAACTTTCCATGGAAAAAAATAGCAAAGATAGCAAAAGGACCCTAAAGGCCTGACTTAGAAACTCTCCCTGTGCTGACAAGAAAATTTGCCCAATTCGTTTGTAGATGCTATAGAGCTTGGGATTAGGGTTGGGGTGGGGTGGAATATACAGGATGGGCAAGAGTAGGTTTACAGTTGTTCATATGGAACATAACACAGTAATTAATAAAAATACAACAATAAACTCTTTTCTGCATACTTACAACTGATAATTACAACTGTAAACCTGTGTTTGCCCACCTATAGCTAACCACATGTCTTGTGTTTACACTAACTCTGTTCACATGACAGGTATTTACCAGGCATTTAGTGTTTTCCACCACGTTAGCTTTGATCTTAATGACCAAATCAAATACCGTAATGAATTAGGCAACATTTTGGTCTTTATTTGATTGATGGACCATTTTTGTGTATAATCTACTATATGGCACTTTTTCCCAAAATGAACATGTTAGGACCATATGCCAGGCTAAACAGCATTCAAAGCACATCTCTGTGATGTCTGCCCGCTGCGGTGCCGGGCTGTGGAGATGGCAAAGTGCAAGGAGAAATGTGAGAGAGGGTTGAAAATGCATTTTTAGAGGTACCTTTCCATTCTTTTCAGTAGAAAGGAAAAACACAATAAATCTACATGAACAACTTCATTTATGATCTAAAAGGCAGAAAACAGCCCATTAATTAATTCATCCATGATTTTAATTAGAGAAGTGCCACAAACATCACCAAGGACAGAGAAATGATGCCATAAAGGAAAAGAACAGGACAAGTAATATCGAGTCTGGAAGGAAGCAGCAAGTATCCGTGAATTTAGCTTTGCATTCCCTCATGGGGAAGTTTTAAATTATCAAACACAGGTGCTGAATCCCAGTAATATCTGTATGGCAGAGAAACACATATCAAGCAATGGAGATACTAAATGATACCTTACTTTGCCTGGGTTTAGGAAAATAAATAAGCTGAGAAGAAAAGAAAGACCTGCATACCAAGGTACCCAACTAATTAAGTAAAATCATCATGCTAAATAAGATACATAATTCAACAAAAATTAATGGGGTAAGTAGGTCTTTTGTACCATAAGGATTTTTAAATGACTCAGCTTTCCTTTTTCTTATGAAAGATACAAATTGGCCTCTGTATCCCTATGGTGAACAGCCTGTGGATAGGGCATCGATTTCCTGTCTGTGCACGGGTGTGGAATCTCCAGGCCTGGCTGTTTTGACCTGAGAGGAAACCTAGGTTTGAGTTGGCTCAGAAAATACAGGGAAACATGGTGTTTTAATTGTTTTGCTGTCATATTCTAGGCTCCTTCTGTCCATCTCTCGTGCCCCAGAGTGCTGAGCAGCTGGTTCTGCAGCTGTGCACGGGGTCTGGGACAATGTTCCTGTGGGCAGACATAAATCTTGCCAAAGTGATAGAACTTTTTTGTTTGATTTTTAAATTTCTAGATTCTTAATAGAATTGAAGAAAACAACTCACCATGAAGCACTGACCCTTTCACTACTCTGTGCTCTTTGCCCCTTTCTTTTAAGTTTTAGGGAGAGACTCTTTTAGGTTTCTAAAGTAAGTAGTTTCCTTTTTCTTCCTTGGGATACAAACTACACAATGGGTGTCTTCATCTCCCGTGAAAGATGGAATTCATTCTAATGTGGTCCAAAATGCTGGTGGCAAGCTGTCTTACCAGCAGACAACCTGCTGCCCTCAGCAGCTGGAACCACATTTAGGCAAGATGATGTTGGCTTTGATTACCTTGACACAATACCTATCCACTTACTTGGACCTGCTTATACACATCTCCTCCCAGGAGTGGGTATTCCAACTCATACAGATCGAATACAAAGTTTGAAATCTAGTCTAATTCCCACAGTGGTGGGGCAGTACTTGACTACACTACCACACAAGACTTTAGGAAATATTTATGAAAGAATAAGTATAATTCAAAATTGAGTAAATGTGCCACATTATCAATCATCTAATTTTCAAAGTTACTTAAACAGATGGAGTTCTGTGTGAACGACCTTTTCGTAGACAAGAAGATAATCTAGTGGGAAATCGATACCCATTTAACTTTATTTGCCTGCATTACTCATATTCACATTGTTTATTGCTGAATTGAGTCTAATATAGTGACATCTATCCATTCAATGGTAATTAGGTCCTAAAGGAGAAATAGTGGTGATACTTAAGACCCTAAGAAATAGCATGTCATGGTTCATCCTATATAAAATCACGTTTTCAACTGGTCTTGTTGAGTCTAATCATGTGGAGAATGAATGCAGATGCAGGTATGGCCAACATTCTAATGTTGTTATTCTGCTCCGACAGGTGTGTTGTAGAAGATAAGAACTCGAAGGTGGCCTGGTTGAACCGTTCTGGAATCATTTTTGCTGGGGATGACAAGTGGTCTCTGGATCCCCGGGTTGAGCTGGAGAAACGCCATTCTCTGGAATACAGCCTTCGAATCCAGAAGGTGGATGTCTATGATGAGGGTTCCTATACTTGCTCCGTTCAGACACAGCATGAGCCCAAGACCTCCCAAGTTTACTTGATTGTGCAAGGTAAGAAAAGGATGGGACAAGTGGGTGGGGAAGAAGAGGTAGGCAGTATTGAATAATCTTGATGTATAAAATACTTGCATAATCCTTTCTGGAAATAAAAAGAAAGACTTTTAAATACATCATGGCACTTAAGTATCTGTTTTCTCTCCAAAAGAACAGACCTAAATTTGTTTTGAGAGTGTTACAAAACAGGGCGGGGGCAGTAAATGATATACTGTTACCAAAAGGACCCCCCTTTGTACTCCTGGGGTTCCCCACCCCATACTAGGTTTGTTTTGCTCGCCACCAAAAGAAAGACATCTCTCAATGCCAGAGACTGGTGAAAAGGAAAGGAATTGTTTATTTGCAAGTTATACAGGCTTGGGGTAATGACTTAATGTCTTCTTTAAAATACTGAAGTTCTTTGGAATACCTGCAAATGCACACAGTGCTTCCTTCTCCCCTTTGCCCAGTCCAGGTACCATGTCTCAGGAAAAGAAGTAGAAGTCCGTGATTCAGGGAGCCCCTCAGTTCCAACACCATCCGCTGTGTTGCCACCATGATCTCCAGTTAATCCAAAACCATGTGGCCCACAAGCAAGAGTCCTCTCACCCCTTTTCTTCCTGCAGCGTCTCGCCTGCATTCTTAAGCCACGTGGCAAAAGGAGCAACCCCAAAGCCACGTGGTCCTGCCCTCTGCCCAAGCTGTGGGGTCATTCCTGCCACAGCTACGTGGTCCTGACTTTCCTTCCCGCAGCGTCTCTCCTGCATTCTTCTGAACTGCTAAGAGAGAGCTCTGCATCGCTGCTACATCTTGCTTCCCAGCTTCCTCAGCTTGGTGGCAAAGGGAGCCCCAAAGCCACGTGGTCCTTCCCTGGCATGGCTGCTGCACCTGGATTTAAATCCCCACGCCAATCTTCCTCTGCAGCCCCATTTCCAACTCCTCCTTCAATCAGCTACACCTACCAGCATTTCTGTATTCTTCCAGGTTTATGGGGCTGCCATGGTAACAGTGAGCAGGTGTGGCCCCATGGCATGGAGCCAATTATCTCCAAGCTCTCACACAGGTGCCATGAGCAGGAGGAGTTGCCTCCCAGTTACATCTTGGGTGGAAGTCATTTCCATCCCCCTGGCTCAAAGCATGGCCACAGCTATTTAACATATCTATGAAACCAGTTAAAGGTTATAGATATGTTAAATGACCATGCCAGAGGTTAGCTGCAAAGCTGCTGCTATACAAACCAGCTCTGAATGGTCCTGCTCCAGGAGTCCCATCCCCCTTAGCTCAGACTTGTGGGGGTCAGGATATCCTATATATATTTTTCTAATATTTCCTGGACACCTTGAGTTCTAGACCCCATTTACAAATCCCTATTTGGGCCCACCTCTTGGCTGCACCCTGTTACAAGAGGACTAAGAAGAATATAGAGAGTTGAGTTTTACCACTGTGAGTCAGTACCCTTGGTGAGAATGTCTTCTCCTAGCGCTGACTGTGAAACCCTAGCTGTTGGAATAAGTTGGAACAGGAGCACAAGAACACACAAAATGCTTAAAACCGTGTCAAGTCCACTTTATCATGCTGCTGAATACTGGATACTTTGCTGAACCTTTGATTTTTAACCTGTCCTCATGTTACAAAATGGAACCGTGTAGGGAGGGCCCAGATACTGTTATCGAAACAAGCCCCCTCCCCCGGGATCTTCTGTCACTGTGGGTTCATTGCCCACTGCCAAGTGTTAGGAATTATGGCTCTCAGTGCTAAAATTTGGTGAAAAGGAAAGGAACTATTTATTCGAAAGTTATACAGGTTTAGAGTAATGGCAGAATGTCTCCATTAAAAATACCGAAGTTCTGCCCTGGCTGGTGTAGCTCAGTGGATTGAGCACGGGCTGGGAACCAGATGGTCCCAGTTTGATTCCCAGTCAGGGCACATGCCTGGGTTGCGGGCCGGGTCCCCTATGAGGGCCATGTGAGAGTCAACCATACATTGCTGTTTCTCTCCCTCTCTGTCTCCCTCCCTTCTCCTCTCTCTAAAAATAAATAAATAAAATCTTAAAAAAAAAAAAAAATACCGAAGTTCCTTTAAAACACCACCAACACACAGTCCTACCTCCCCCCGCCCCACCCTCCACCTTTGCCTAATCAAGCCAGTCAATGGTACTGTATCTCAGGAAAAGAAATAGAAGTCAGTCTGTAGCTTGGCTAGACTCCTGTTTCCTCTCAGTAATCCATGCTCTGCTGGGCAGGCCCCCCGAAGTCCCCAGCACTATCAGGTGTGTTGCCACTGCAATCCACTTCTTAATCCAAACCATGTGTCACCTTCTCATGGCCCGCCAGCGAGAGTCTTTTTACCCCTTTCCTTCTGGCGTGGTCTCATATTGTCCTCCCCTTCCTTTGTGGCAGCCCGACTTTAGTTTTAAATCCCAGCCTGGAACCTCCTCTAACCCTGTTTCCGACTCCTCCCATAATGGGCTTCACCCGCCAGCATTCCCGCAGTTTTCAGCCTTTCTGGGCTGCCACAGTAAGTCTGGGCAGGCGTGGCCCCAAGGCGTGGAGCAAACCATCTCCAAGCTCTCACACAGGCGCTGTAACCAGGGGGAGCTGCCTCCCAGTTATGTCATGGGTCAGAGCTATGCATATCTTCTGGCTCCATTTAGGCTGGAAGGCTAGCCTGTTGTTATTGATATACAAAATAACCGTTTTTGCATATCACATATGAAGCTGGCCTGAAAAGTAACTCTCAGTGGCCCTGCTCCATGTGTCCCTTCTCCCAGCCAGGCCTATTATCCTGTATTCTGGAACACCCTGAGTTCTGAACTCCGTTGCACTCAGCCTAAAAAATATCACTCTCTGTTTTTATAATAGTAAATGTTTGCGAAAATAAAAATTACCAGAGGCCTTAACGTCCTCTCAGCTGACCAGCTTTCTATGTAGTTTGTGGCTCCATCTAATGGAAGTTATTTGTGAGTAAATCCAGTGGCAAGGATCTGCAAAGTCATTGGGGACAATACGCTTCTAGACTCAGGTTTCCACAGGCACATCTGAGTCATGATTTTACAGGGTGAAAACTCTAAATGGCACACACACACATGCCCCCAAACTATAGCTCTCGGGGTCCCTTTCCCCATAATTGCAGAATGAGAACAAAACCGATCAGCTGCACAATTTTACTGTAAGCGAATTCAAACCACCAGCAGTTTCAATCCACCTAACAAGATCTAAGCACTAACAAATATTAGGGTTGTGTTCATGTATTCTTGATTTATGATTTTATGTAAATTTAATGCAAATTAGGCATGGCCCTAGGGCTCCTGTCAAGATTCCAGTGCAGTCAGTGGTGTGGCAAAGTTTGACTGTAGCTTCTATTAATGTGTATGGAATTGATTATTGCAGCATTTAAATTATTGCTCTTCCAACCCCTCTGATTAATAGGTTGAAACTGGAATAAAATACATCAGAGGCTGCCTGCTGCAGGGGCCGTTTAGTCATGTGACCTCCATCTTGGTCCATTTGCAATGGCTGACAGCTTCATTTTATTGCTTTTAAAAGGCATGTCTACTGACTTGCAAAGTTCCTATCACATTCAAAGCATAGAATGTTTTCCTTTTACTTTAGTAGACAGTACTTGAGATCCAATCACCAAGGCTTGGGTCTCAAGCAGCCCATTTAAAATGTTTAAGCTTAACTAGAGAATTGTAAATATGTAAATAGGTTAATTTACCATTTCCTGCAAAACAAATGCTCACATTCTCCACCCCCTCTCTCTCACACACACATACCTCAAAATCAAAGAAATTCTACCTCATTTGATAGCACAAGGAAGGGAGATAACTAGTTTACTTAAGATTCTTTAGAATAGATTTTATCTAATGACGAGCTCCACATTATATAATGAGATTACTACACTATTTGTACCTTTACAGCCTTCAGTGTCCTTGTAAAGTCTCCAGAGACCTCACTAGAAATCAGGTATTATCCTATACTGAATAAAATTAGACAATCTAAGCATTATATTTCACGGTTTCTAGATGAAAAAACAAAAGTTCATTAAATTGAGTTTATTTGTTCAAGATCACACAGAAAGTTCAGGAAGTAGTTTGTAGCCAAACCAACACGAAATCAAATCTGAAGTACTTCCTACTAGAATGGGAAATTTTTATTATTACTTTAAGAACTACTACATTTATATATAAGTCTGAGTTCTTAGCGCCAAATGTTCAATACTCTTTCCCTTTTTTCATACTCATCTGTACACTTTTAGCGACAAACATGATCATCCCGAGAAGGTTAAATGTAGGGCTAGGTCAGATTCTGCTGTGCACACCTCATGCCATACCAACACAAGTGAAATTAACATATATTTAACTTAATATTATATTGTTAAATTTAACTTCATATTAAAGGATGGAGGTGAACCTACTAAGTGCCAGGTACCATTTATTTATTCCTTGTCTCATTTAATTCTAATAATATTATTATTTAGTAATAACTTTATTAAAAATATGCAAAAGCTCAAAGTTCAGAGACAATTAGGAGCTTACTCAAGGCCCTCTCCCCTGTTTACTGAGAAAAGGGTTTCAATCCTGTATCTGTTTGATTCAAGATGTTATTGAAATCTCATCTTAATTATATTTTTGAAAGAGAAAACGAGCAATAAAACCTGTATTTATAAAGGAGATGAAGAAAGAATTGTCTCTTTCTTGAGCCTGGACAATTATATGGATGTTGGCATTTGATCATTAGCAGCAGATTGCTGAATCGATTCCCCTTAATTCATTCACTTTTGTGATTATGACATGTGTTCCATCCCTATATGCTGTTCATTCACACTGCTTCCTGCTCCATGTTTCTCGCACTTCAAAAATTCTGCTTCTAGATAGGACTGACATCCTCCTTTCCTCCAATCCCACAGCACTTTCCTTCAGAATAGGAGTGTCTTTAGGTTTTTTTCAAGTTCTGTCTTGCTCACCCTCCACGCTTTCTGCAAATCCAACTTAAATAGTTGTTAAATAAATACTGTATTTTTTCTCCTTGCTCACCCATTGCTCAAAGAGGCTATGAAATATCATAAAGGAATAGCAGTTCAAAGGTGGGCTTTGAATTCACACTGCCTGTTTGAATCTCATTTTTCCTTCTTTTTTTATTTTTTATTTTTACTTTTCAGTATATTTTATTGATTACGCTATTACAGTTACCCCGTTTTTCTCCCCTTTATTCTCCCTCACCCTACACCCCCTTTCCCACCAGCATTCCCCCACTTAGTTCATGTCCATGGGTGATACATATTAGATCTTTGGCTTCTCCATTTCCTATGCTATTCTTTTTTTTTTTTTTTTAAGATTTTATTTATTTATTTTCAGAGAGAGGAGAAAGGAGAGAGAAAGAGCAATGTATGGTTGCCTCTCACATGGCCCTCACTGGGGACCTGGCCCGCCACAACCCAGGCATGTGCCCCGACTGGGAATCGAACCGGGACTCTCTGGTTCCCAGCCTGCGCTCAGTCCACTGAGCTACACCAGCCGGGCTCCTATGCTATTCTTAACCTCCTCCTGTCTATTTTGTGATTCCCATTTATGCTGCTCATTCCCTGTACCTTTCCCCCTTTTCTCCCCTCTCCCGCTCCCTACTAATAACCCTCCATATGATCTCCATTTCCGTCATTCTGTTCCTGTTCTAGTTGTTTGCTTAGTTTGTTTTTGGTTTTGGTTCTGTTTTTTAAGTTCAGTTCTTGATAGTTGTGAGTTTGTTGTCATTTTACTGTTCATAGATTTGATCTTCTTCCTTTTCTTAGATAAATCCCTTTAACATTTCATATAATAAGGGCTTGGTGATGATAAACTCCTTTAACTTAACCTTATCTGTGATGCACTTCATCTGCCCTTACATTCAAAATGATAGCTTTGCTGGATAGAGTAATCTTGGATGTAGGTCTTTGCTTTTCATGACTTTGAATACTTTCCAGCCCCTTCTTGCTTGCAAATTTTGAGAAATCAGCTGATAGTCTTGTGGGAAATCCTTCTTAGGTAACTCTCTTTTCTCTTGCTGCTTTTAAGTTAGTCTCCTTCTCTTTCATCTTGGGTAATGTCATTATGATGTGCCTTGGTGTGTGCTTCCTTGGGTCCAAATTCTTTGGGACTCTCTGAGCTTCCTAGACCTCCTGTAAGTCTATTGCTTTTGCCAGATAAGGGAAGTTTTTCTTCATTATTTGTCCTTTTCTTTTTTTTTTAACATATTTTATTGATTATGCTATTACAGTTGTCCCATTTCCCCCCTTTCTTCCCCTCCACCCCCCCATTCCCCATCCTTTAGTTTTTGTCCATAGGCCATACACATAAGTTCTTTGGCTTCTACACTTCCTATACTATTCTTAACCTCCCCCTGTCTGTTTTCTACCCATCATTTATGCTACTTATTCTCTGCACATTTTCCCCCTCTCTCTCACCACTACCCTGTTGATATCCCTCCATGCCTTATATAAATCCCTTTAACATTTCATATAATAAAGGCTGGGTGATGATGAACTCCTTGAACTTGACTTTATCTGAGAAACACTTTATCTGCCCTTCCATTCTAAATGATAGCTTTGCTGGAGAGAGTATTCTTGGATGTAGGTCCTTGCCTTTCATGACTTGGAATACTTCTCTCCAGCCCCTTCTTGCCTGCAAAGTCTCTTTTGAGAAATCAGCTGACAGTCTTATGGGAATTCCTTTGTAGGTAACTGTCTCCTTTTCTCTTGCTGCTTCTAAGATTCTCTCCTTCTTTTTAATCTTGGGTAATGTAATTATGATGTGTCTTGGTGTGTTCCTCTTTGGGTCCAATTTCTTTAGGACTCTCTGAGCTTCCTGGACTTCCTGAAAGCCTATTTCCTTCACCAGCTTGGGGAAGTTCTCTTTCATTATTTGTTCAAATAAGTTTTCAATTCCTTGGTCTTCCTCTTCTCCTTCTGGCACCCCTATGACTCGGATGTTGGGATGTTTAAAGATGTCCTGGAGGTTCCTAAGCCTCTCCTCATTTTTTTGAATTCTTGCTTCTTCATTCTTTTCTGGTTGAATGTTTTTTTCTTTCTGCTGGTCCACTCCGTTGATTTGAGTCCCAGTTTCCTTCTCATCCCTATTGGTTCCCTGCAGATTTCCCCTAATATCCTTTATATTATCCTTTATTTGTTCAACTAATTGCAACCATCTTTCTTCCAATCCTGTGAGCATCCTGATTACCAGTGCTTTGAACTGTGCATCTGATAGGTTGGCTATCTCTTCGTCACTTAGTTGTATTTTTTCTGGTGCTTTGATGTGTTCTTTCATTTGGGCCATTTTTTTTCTTGGTGCGCCTGTTACTTTAAGGGGCAGAGCCTTAGGTGTTCACCAAGGCAGGGGTAACCTTGTCATTGTGTTGTGACGATGTCTGTGGGGGCGGGGCCTGAAGAACAATGGCGCTTGCTCTGTTCTCCGCACTTCCCCAGCTACCCACAAGCAAGTTTGGTCCTTCTTCGCTGGCTCCAGGGTGAGTGGCTGGGCCTGAATAGTTCCAAGTCCCTGTGGGTCTCCCCAACGAACTCTCCTGTGAGGCCGGGAGTTCCTCCCACTGCCGCCTCAACCCCCAAAGGTGTATTCAATTGGTGGTTTGAGGCTTTATTTCCCTGCATTGGTGCGCCGCGTGGTCTGTTCCATTCCCCACCTTTCCTTCTCGGTTTATCTGCGCGAGAATGAGGGACCACCCGGTCCACCAGTCTCAGCCCCAGTTTCATCGAGTGCTCCTGCCGCGTTTTGGTCAAGCGCGCCCGCTATGGGCCTCTCTGGGCGGCTGGAGCATTGCTGGTACCTCTCCACAAACCGCGTCTGGCCCAGTGCTCTCCACCTGGCTCCACCCTGCTTACTGGTCTGGATGAGTGTGTCTTCTTTAACTCCTTGGTTGTCGGACTTCCACTCAGTTCAGTTTTCTGTCAGATTTGGCTGTTTTTGTTTTTTTAAATTGTTGTTTTTCCTCTTTTGGTTGCGCGAGGAGACACGGTGTGTCTACCTATGCCTCTATCTTGGCCAGAAGTCCTCTTCATTATTTTTTAAAATAAGTTTTTAATTTCTTGCTCTTCCTCTTCTTCTTCTGGCACCCCTATGATTCAGATATTGGAACGTTTAAAGTTGTCCCAGAGGTTCCAAAGTGTCTCCTCTTTTCTTTGAATTCTTGTTTCTTCATTCTGTTCTGGTTGACTGTTTATTTCTTCCTTCTGCTCCAAATCATTGATTTTAGACCCAGTTTCCTTTCCTTCACTGTTGATTCCCTTTATATTTTCCTTTATTTCACTTTTCATAGCCTTCATTTTTCCTCTATTTTGCAACCATACTCAACCATTTCTATGAGCATCCTGATTACCAGTGTTTTGAACTTTGCATCTGATGGATTGTCTATCTCTTTGTCACTAATTTCTTTTTCTGGAGTTTTGATCTGTTCTTTCATTTGGGCCATAGTTCTTTGTCTCAGAGCTCCTGTTATGTTGTAAGGGGTGAAACCTCAGGTATTCTTCAGGTTGGGGCAATCCACGTGGCTGCTTTGTGGTGCTGCATGTAGGGGAGGGGTCAGAGGGAATAACACCACTTGCTCAGCTCTCAGCTGGCTAACAGTCACTTCCCCCACTACCCACAAGCAAATTGAGACCCTCTGTTGCTGATTCCCAGGTAGGTGAGTTTGTGTATGTTCTAGGACCCCTGTGGGTCTCTCCAATGAACTCTCCTGTGAGGCTGGGAATTTCTCCCATTGCCTCAACCCACAGGTTTTTACAGACAAAAGTTTAGAGACTTTCTTTTCCTGTGCTGGAACCCTGGGTTGTGCGGTCTGTCTTTCTCCTCAGTTCTTCCTCTAGGTTTATTTGCATGCAAATCTGGGACTACCCAGTCCTCCAGCCACTGCCTTTCCTGGTCGTCCAGCTGCTACCTTGCCACACATCCTCTCTGCTCTGGCTGCCTGTCTCTGTCCCTCCTACCAATCTGGATGAATGTTTCTCCTTTAATTCCTCAGTTCTTGGACTTCCATACAGTTTGATTTTCTGGCAGTTCTGGTTGTTTATTGTTTTTAAATTTGTTTTTGTCCTTCTTTTGGTTGTGTGAGGAGGCAATGTATCTACCCACGACTCCATCTTGGCCAGAAATCCTGAATCTCAGTTTTCCTTCTTGCTACTAAAATTAATTTTGGGATAAACCACTTAATTTCTCTAAGGCTTAATTTTGTCATATGTAAAACACAGGTAACATTAAACTTTTAAATCCTCTAAATTTACTATAAGAATTAAATTGGATGATCTATGTATATCTCTAGCCTGGTGTCTAGAGATCATGTGTTCTCAGGCAATCGATGATGATGATGATGGTGATGATGACCACGACCACTATGACACTTTGCTGCTGCTGCTACAGTGTCTCTCATAAAGCTCACTCTGGCCCTGGGGGGTGATGCCCAGTGTCTAACAGCTGTTACCCTTGTGGTAGGCTCTTTCAACTTTTATTTGTGTCACTCCAGTTCATTTTCTTTTGTTGTTCTTTTTCTTAGCATGTAGTCTTTAACATTATTTCTTTAGAATTTTAAAGACTTTAGACCAGCATAGCTTTTAAGTTCTTAGCTATATTTATTAAGGATGTTTGAGGAGAACATGCTGTACACATCAGAAAAACATAGATGTTAACTTTTAGATTGGTGAGACCTCTCAATAGTTTCTTCTTAAGTAGTTTTGGGGTGGAGCTCGATAATTTCTGACAAGCTCCTAGATAAAGTCCCCCTGCTACTGGTGCAAGGATCACATTTTGAGAACCAGTGCTTTGAAAGAATTGTGTGCCTTAAAAGCATCTGGAAAAGTAATTATGCATAATTTTATTTGATTTCAGACAGTGCTACACCTGTTAATACTTCTAAAATGAATCTTGTTGGGCATGAGACAGGTAACAGGTAGTTGGATAAATATTTTAACTTTCGTAGTAACAGCTTATAGCTTCCAAGACTGCTTACCTAGCTAAATCCTATGGGGGGGGGGGGGAAATCTCTTTCCAAACTGTCCATTTACAAGTATCAAAGCTGAAAAAAAGTGGTTGAGACATAAAAATTGCTCTAGACATCAAAAAATCTTCATACATTTTCAAGTTTTTGTACTCCCTCACATTTCACCTGCATTCCATTTCCCCTGGTGCATCTTTCTTTCCTTTTATGTACATTCCCACCATGTTAGTGACTTCACAACATCTCCAATATTTTCTCTGTACTTCAATGATTATTTTTCACAAAGAAAATTTTCATCAGGTTATGAGTGACATTACATGCAAAGTATCCTGTGCTGAAATAAATTTCCTTGAATGGTTTTCTAAACTCAATCTTCAGCTCCATGACTTCTCCACACACCTTCTTCATAAATTACACAGGTGAAAGACTTTACACCAGCAAATATATAAATCCATAATGACCTTTGGGATCGCTTGTGATCAGTGGTATTACATGTGGCATCAGTGGAAGCCAAGGCTTTTCAAATATTAACATACATTTGAGATAATAAATTGTGGGACCCAATTCTAAAGCCATGTATTTTAGTTCCTATACTATCTCCTTTACAGATTGTTAGATCAAAGATTAAGAAAACATCACCATTAACCTCAATGAAATAGAGTATTCTGGCATTGTTCCCATAAATAATGCCAATTGTTTTTCCAGAGGTTACACACTTCTATGATTTCCTCTTTTTTTCTGATCATTCCACAGATGGAGGCACTTGTGTTAAACCAAAGTTTCTATTAAAAAAAAAAAAACTTTATTGAATTTTTTGGGGTGACATTGCTTAATACAATGATACGGGTTCCAGGTGTACACTATAATACATTACCTGTATATTATATTGTGTGTTCACCAACCAAAGTCAATTCTCCTTCCATTACCATTTATTCCTCCTTTACCCTCTTCTACATCCTTCCATCCTCCCTTTCCCTCTGGTAATCATCATACTGCTGTCTGTGTCTCTGAGTCTGTTTTTTGGCTTAATCCATTCACTTTTTTCATGCAGCTACTGAAATTCCTCATCTCTGACAGTTGTCAGTCAATTCTCTACCTATGAGTCTGTTTCTGTTTTATCTGTTAGTTTATTTTGTTCATTAGGTTCTACATATAAGTAAAATAATGTGATACTTCTCTTTCTCTGACTAGCTTAATTCATTTAGCTTAATACTATCCAGGTTCATCCATGGTATTGGAAAAGGTAAGTTTTCCTTCTTTGTTACAGCCAAGTAGTATTCCATTGTGTAAATATACCACAGCTTTTTCAATCAACTCATATTGATGGGTACTTGGCCTGCTTCCAAATCTTAGCTAGTATAAATAAAGCTGCAATGAACATAGGGATACATATACTCGTTTGAATTAGTGCTTCAGGTTTCTTTGGATATATTCCCAGAAATGGAATTGCTAGGTCATAAGGCAGTTCTATTTTTAATATTTTTGGTAACTCTATACTGCTTTCCACAATGGCTGTTCCAATCTGCATTCCCACTAACAGTGCAAGAAGGTTCTCTCTCCTCCACATCCTCTCCAATACTTGTTCTTTGTTGATTTATTGATGACAACCGTTCTCAAAGGGGTGAGGTAATTAACTCGTTGTGGTTTTAATTTGTATTTCTCTAATGATTAATGACACTGAGCATCTTTTCATGTCTATCAGCTATCTGTATGTCCTCTTTGGAGAAGTGTCTGTTGAACTCGTTTGCCCATATTTGAATTGGATTACTTGATTTTCTTCATGTTGAGCTGTATAAAATATTTATAAATTTTGGTTAATACCCCTTATCAGATGTATCCTTGGCAAATATGTTCTCCCATTCAGTGGGTTGTCACTTTGCTGATGGCTTTCTTTGAAATACGGATTCTTTTTAGTTTGATGTAATCCTATTTGTTTATTTTCTCTTTTGTTTCCTTTGCTGGAAGAGTTATATCCAAAAAAAAAATTGCTACAAGGAATGTCTGAAATTTTACTAACTATATTTTCTTCTAGGTTTTGATGATTTTGAGTCTTACATTTAATTCTTTAATCCATTTTTAATTTATTCTTGTGTGTGGTGTAAGAAGGTGATCTAGTTTTATTTTTTGTATGTATCTGTCCAATTTTCCCAACACCATTTATTGGATAGACTATCTTTACCCCATTGTAAGTTCTTGCCTCCTCCGTCAAACATTAATTGATCATAAAGGCATAGGTTTATTCCTGGGCCCTCTATTCTGTTCCACTGATCTACATGTCTGTTTTTATGCCAGTACCATACTGTTTTGATTATTATAGCCTTGTAGAATAGTTTGATGTTAGGAAGCATGATTCTCCCAAACTTGATCTTCTTTCTCCAGAATTCTGTGCTATTCAGAGTCTTTTGTGGTTCTGTATAAATTTTTGGAATATTTGTTCTAGTTCTGTGATATGTGCCATTGGTATCTTCAAAGGAATTGCATTGAATCTATACATTGCTTTGGGTAGTATGTACATTTTAATGATGTTAATTCCTCCAATCCATGAAGACAGTATATGCTTCCACTCATTTGTATATTCTTCAGTTTCTCTCTTCAGTGACTTATAATTTCCCAAGTATAAGTCTTTTACATCCTTGGTTACATTTATTTCTAGGTTTTTAAAGTATTTTTTGATGTAGTAGTAAGTGGGACTATTTTCTTAGTTTCCATTTCTGATCATTACCAGTGTAGAAAATTGCAACTGATATCTGGACATTTATTTTGTATCCTATTACTTTGCTGAATTCATTTATCAGTTCTAGTAGTTTCTTGGTGAAATTTTTAGGGTTCTCTCTGTACAATATCATGTCATCTGCAAATAATGACAGTTTTACTTCCTCCTTCCCAATTTGGATGCCTTTTATTTCTTCTTCTTGTCTGATTATTGTGCCTAGGACTTCCAGTGCTATGTTGAAGAAGAGTGGTGAAAGTGGACATCCTTGTCTTGTTCCTGATCTTAAGGGAAACACTTGTACTCTTTGCCTGTTGAGCATAATATTGACTATGGGCTTGTCACATATGGCCTTTATTATATTGAGGTCTTTTTCCTCTATTCTTACTTTGCTAAGAGATTTTATCATGAATAGGTGCTAGATTTTATCAAATTTCTTTTTCTGATATGCTCATGTAAGTTTTTTCTTGTGTTTATCTGGTGTACCATTCTTACTGATATGTGGATATTGTACCAACCTTGCATCCCTGGGACAAATTCCATTTGATCATGGTGTGTGATTTTTTAATGTATCAGTGGATCAGGTTTGCTAATATAGTTGGAGATTTTAGCATTTATGTTCATCAGGTCTATTGACCTATAGTTTTCTTTTTTCGTAGTATCTTTATCTGGTTCTAGAATTAGGATAATGCTGGTCTTGTAAAATGTAATTGGGGGTCTTTCCTCCTCTTGAATTTTTTGGGATAGTTTGAGAAAGAGAGGTGTGAGTTTTTTGAATGTGTGGTAAAACTGACCTGTGAAGCCATCCAGTCCAGGACTTTTGTTTGTCAGGAACTTTTTAAAGGCACTGTTTCTCTTTATATAATCCTTGCATAAACTGGAACAAGTCAACATTTGCACTTATTAGGCTTGTCAAAATGCAGATTCAGAATCTCTGGGGATGTGGTCAAAATGTGCAAATACTTTATGTTCTTCAGGTGATTCAGATACCTGTGAAAAAACAAGAACTACTGTTTTAGGGATCCAAACCATCAATGAAAGGAATTTGCTGTTGCCTGCTTGCTCATTTTTCTGTATGACGTGGTATCACATCATATCTAAAATTCTGAGGAGCACATACTAGAGCTTTGTAATAGAAAAAATAAAAAACAAAATATATCTGTGTACTCATCAAAAACAGAGATTAAACTCATGTTCTTGAGCCCAAAGAAATAGTTGAAATAGTGGCTCCAAAAATAAGACTTTTTTAAGCTGTAACATTAAGACTTTCCATATGTATGTGATAGAAGGAAATCGTGATGTAACAATATTTTAAAGATGTGAAATTTTATTTAAATATCTCATTCAACATACCTTACAACATTTATCATATTTTCAATTTGTTTATTACATTATTCTTGAGTTCAGTATCCATACCAGAGTGTTCATTTCAGTGTTGAATCTTTTGCTCTCTCTTTACACTACTCTGATTTGGCTAACATTGTTTTGGAAATGCCCTAATCTGCATATTCTCAAATTGGGGATAGTTTTTTTTAAAAAAACAGAAATGTGTTTCTAAGTTTATATTTAAATTTCAATATAATGTTGTAGCCAGGCAGACAGGGGGCCATCCACATGGCACCTTGGTGAATGACCCAACAATTAATTCTGGAAGGAACAGGTTTTTATTTATAATATTCCAACCTTTCCCACAAGAACTAGCATTTCCCTTGTTCCCCAAAAGGCTACATGCCAAAAGACCCAGTAGTTCCCCTTCCTTATCCTAAACTGGCTGCACAAACAGTCTCACAGCAGCTCTTTCCTTCAGGTTCTGTGGTACGTTTTCATCAGTCTCCATGTTATAGTCCAAGAATATATGTGCTGTGGTACACTGGATCATGACGAAGTCCAAGAAAGATATAAGTCCCAAGACCAGATAAAGTCTGGGTTTGCAGGTCAGCGTCTTGCAGGGCAGAATCCTTGGTGGCTTTGGTGTCCATTAGAGTGGGCGTGATCAAAGGTAGCATGGCTGCTTTCTTACTAGCCCATGGTAGACTGGCTCCTACAGCCCACATGGCCCCTATCTCACTACTGGCAGCATGGCTCTTCTACACCCCTTCATCATGCCTCTACCCCTCATACGTGCCCACCCTTATTTTAAATCCTGACCCAGAGCTTCCTGCGTGACCTCATCTCTGACTCCTCCCACTGTGAGCTACACTTACCAGTTTTCTGTATAGTTTACATTTTCTCTTCCGCCATCCTGTCAGGGAAAGAGTGATGCAGGGATACAGGGGGATCCCCTTACCCCCTTGGCTACATCATGAATCAGGATATATTCTGAAAGTTATACCCACCTTGCCCCAAGGCAGTAGCACAATTATTATCTTGCCTTTGTTATTAAAGTATCTTAAGCTATATATCTGCTTCCCCATGGGGGTTGTCTCCTATTTTCCCAGGCACCCCTTGCTCTGTACCCCATTACAATCTCCCCTTTTGACTTTGGACCCTTTATAATCTTTTAAAGGACAGCAGGCAAAGGTCTCATGATATTCTGGAGCTACTTCCTGCTGGCTGTGACCATTGTCCTATCTACCTCTGGGTTCAGGGGTCCCTACAATGTGGGGATGTGTAGGGGAATTAGGCTTCACATGTGGGGAAGGAATGTGCAAGACATGTCACACCTGTTGGCTGCTGTTAAGGTATCTCAGCAGTTAGTGGTCATGTGGAAGGCACCTGAGGACTGGGCATGATGAGGTTTAATCTGATTTTCTGAGAAGGGAGACTCCTATGTGGAATTTTGGTCTCTGCCAAAGGCCTTTTGTTCCTGGGCATAAATTCCCTGGAACCAACTAGGAAGATGGGCAAAATGGCTTTGGACAGGTGTAACATGCCTTTCACACCTTCCTCCAGGGAAGCCACTCTTTTCCCTATATAGGACATTGAAGAATCAGTCCCTGCCTCTGTCATTTAGTGGTTAGGGTTTCAATTGTGCCTTCTGACCCTGTTGCCAATCCTGTTACCCCCAGAATACAAGGATGCCAACATGTCCAGGAGTGCCAGCCCTGGGATACTGAGCATGCTGCTCCCCAAAGACTACCAACTGACCTGGACTCTGCAAGGTTCCTCCCCATGTGTGAAGGCCACCCTCTGCTCCAAATCCGCACTCTGTTAGGAATTCCTGGACCTAGGGGTAGGTAGGACAATTGTCATGGCCAGCAGGAAATAGCTCCAGGAACTCACAAGACCTTCACCCATTGTCCTTTATAAGATTGTAAAAAGTCCAAAGTCAAAAAGGAGGGAATTGTCATGAGGTGTTGACAACGGATTCCCAAGGTCCCCGCAGCCTATGGTTGGTGTTGGGGGATGAGGGGAGCAGACAATATGGCTTAAGATACTTTTCATTACAAAGGCAAGATAATAGCTGTGCCACTGCTCAAGGACAAGGAGGGTGTGACTTTCAGGATATATACTGACTTGTGATGTAGCTCAAGTGATGGGGTGAGGGGAGGGATCCCCCTGGATCACTGTGTCACTCTTGCCCTGACTGGGGATGGCAGCAGATAGAATGTAAACTATATAGGAAACTGGCAAATGTAGCTCATTTTGGGAGAAGTTGGGATGTGGTCACGCAGGAGGCTCTAGGTCAGAATTTAAACTAAGGGCAGGCAGCCATGAAGGAGAGCCATGCTGCCAGAAGGAAGATAGGAGCCATATGAGGAAGAGTAAGGAGGAAGAGCCATGATGTAGCTTGTAGTGAAGTAGCAGCTATGTAGTTTGTAGGGATTATTTAGCCATGTGGCCTGGTATAGTAAGGGAAAGAGTGGCATGTTGCTGCTCTGATCATGCTTGCTTTACTGGACTCCAAAACCACCAAGGATCCTGCCTTGTAAGACACTGACCTGCTGCCATGCAAACCTGGGCTTTATCTGGACTCTTGGGACTTACGTCTTCCCTGGAATTCACCATGATCCAGTGCACTGCAGCACATGTATTCCTGGACTGTAATGCAGAGGCTGATGATATCATACCCCCGATCCTGAAAGAGAGAGCTGCTGCATGAGGATGGCAACATTGGTGCCTTCCAAAGAGACCGGAGAACTGTTTGTGCAGCCAGCTTAAGATAAGGAGATGGGGAATTATTGAAGTTGGTTTTGGCTCATAGTCTTTGAGGAACAAGGGAAATACTGGGTCTCTTGGAAGCTCAGAGCTTAAGTGCTCTGAGTCCCCCCGAGGTTGTAATATTGCAAATAAAAACCTGTTCCTTCCAGAATTAATTGTTGGGTCATTCACCAAAGTGCCATGTGGACAGGGCCCTGTCTGCTAGGTTACAATATTAAGTAGAATTTCAAAAATTTTCCTCAGTGCTATGACTCAAATCACATACGTAGATTGTGAGAATCCATTATTTGTAAGAAAATTCATTAAATAATCACCTTAATTAAATCAATATAATTATGGGTAAAAAACAAATATGGGGCTCATTCTGAGACTAAACATGTTTGCTGTTTGTTTTCCCACCTCCACATTTAAAAAGCCATAATTCATGTATCTTATGTTGACTTACAGAATATCTATAATGATTTACAATTATAATGTCAGTAGATTTCCCTTTAAGTTGATAATTGAAAACTCAAGTGGTATTTAATTTTTTTAAATGAATACTCTTCTAGGACTTATTGTTTATAAGATTTAAATTCTTAGAAGCATTTAACAATTTTATGAAACACTCCTAATTTTCACCAAATCTATCACCCAATACTGTAAATACATGTCCTTTCTCTCTCTCTCCTCTGTCCTTCTTTTATTACTTTCTTGGTTCTCCTTTCCCTTCCATCCTTCATCTCCCTTCCTTAATTTCCATGTTGCATTGATTATTTTTCCAATAACTTGGCATTGTCTACAAAATTCCATACAAAAAGTTTGTCACTGCCTTCTAATTGAACTTAGCCTGAAGCTCTACATTTTTAAAGCATTCTAATAAAGTATTTGAAATCTTTAGTTAGATTTTATCTTAAGGTTAATTCTGTTGATTATGGAGAATCTTTATGATTAACTGGAATTCTCATTTGGATTTTACATGCTGAGGTTTACTAATTTTTCTACTCTTCAGCTTAATTTTTCATACAATAGCCCCCTTGATTAGCTGTTAATAGGTCAGGTTCAAACTTTAAAGACATCACTGTTCACATCAGCAATCACAGAGTTAATGTAATAGCAAGAAGTGAAACTTTGGGGCTAAAATATTTGGGAACATTACCTCATACAGTTTTAATTTGATCTTTCCTCTCTAAGAAATGTTTTATCTAAATCAAGCTCATTCACCCATAATTAATAACTGTCTCCAAGGTCTTCGTATGTATATGCAGTCCATCTTTTAGTTAATAAATCAACTGTTTACATCTATATACTTTCTACTCTAACCTGAATTTATCCTTCTTGAAGGTGAGAAAAAATAAGGGAAGAGAGACTAAATTATTTTGGCTCGGTGTAAAACCCAAACTCCATGAAAGGAAGAAAGCTGCTTGAAAATATAGACCAATAAATGTTCAGTAGTAATATTCCAAACTTGAATTTTATAGTCTGAATTATGACAGTGATTAGAGAGAATTTGGGGGTAGAGATTTATTCCATATTGAATCTGCACCTCCTAGGTAGTTTAACTATATCTAGTTAAATCAAAATTTATCAAAATAACTAGTTTGCATCAAAATAACTAGTTTGCATCAAAATTTATTTTACTTACATTTACATATTAACACACGTGGCTACTCGCAAATATGTGAGACTTTTACACAAAGATTTTACCTATAAAGATAAGGATAGCTACCCTTTCAAAATTTTTAAATAGCAACATAAAGTCATCATACATCATCAACATCTATAGCATTTATATTTTCTATATATTACCAAAAACAACTGAAAACAAAAGTGTATACTCTTAAAAATATTAAAGGCAACTTTTTAAAAATATTTTGTTTGTTTTTAGAGAGAGGGGAAGAGAGGGAGAAAGAGAGGGAGAGAAACATCAATGTGAGAGAAAAACATCAATATGAGAGAGAAAAATCAATCATTTGCCTCTCCTATGCTCCCCAACTGGGGACTGAACCCACAACCCAGGCATGTTCCCTGATCAGGTATCAAACTGGTGACCTTTCACTTTGTGGAATGATGATCAAACAAATGAGCCCCATCAATCAGGGCTAAAGGCAACTCTAGAAAACTTATATTTAAAAGTAAAAAAATATGGCCTATATAAATTTTTTTAATATGTAGCTACTTTTGTTTTGATTTTGTTATAAATGGATATCATTTATTTTTGGACAATGAGATGATTTAGATTGCCTTGATAATTTGTCCAGTCCTAGGTCTGCCTCAATGACAAAGTATACAAAGCACATAGGGCCTCTTTCCTTTTTCTAGTCAAAAAGCTATTAGGCAAGCTGAAGTGTAGTGGGAAAGGAACCCAACCTGTGCCAGGACCTACCCAAGGAAGTTTTCTGAGTGGGGTGTGACCACTACAGGGCACAGGGCCCATAAAAGAAGGGCATCTATATGGGAAGGCAGTCATGAAGGTTTAGGATATTGGCTAAATTTAAGGTAATTGAGAAAGTTATTAAATATATTGAAGCTAATGATAACCAGTTTCTCACTATTAGGGAAATATAAATATGGAAAGGGGGAAAGTTAAAATGAACCCTGTGTTGTTCATTAGTAGATTGAAATTGGAGTTATTGGTGTTTATTCATGAGTCTTTAATAGAAGACAGATAGATGATTGATAGATTACTGATAGATGATAGATAGATAGATGTAAATATGTGTCTATATTTCCTAGCTTTGCCCATTGAGAGGGTCTTGGAATACTTACACCCTGGTAGAAATGAGCACACCTAGCATACAGATGTTGATTTTAAAATATCACTCTTTAACCCTGGCTGGTGTGGCTCAGTGGATTGAGTGCCAGCCTGTGAACCAAAGGGTTGCTGGTTCAATTCCCAATCAGGGCACATGCTTGGGTTGCAGGCCAAGTCTCTGGTGGGGTGCGCGCAAGAGGCAACCACATATTGATGTTTCTCTCCCTCTCTTTCTGTCTCCCCTCCCTCTAAAAATAAGTAAATAAAATCTTAAAAAAAATAAAATAAAATATCACTCTACTAACATAAGCCAGCCTAACTTGGAAAAACAGATAATTCCAGGGCTGGGCAAGAAAAAACAATATGAGTTTTGAGCATCTGTTTTGTCAGAAAGTAAAGAAGTCCTCAAACAAAATAAAGCATTTCAATAGTACACAGAAAACAGCTTGAAAGGGACTTCCACTGGCCAATTCTGGGACAACTTGGGTATTGAAATACATGAAAGCAATATAGTGTAATACTGGTAAAACTTAAGCAATGGTTATTAAAAGTGAAAATATAACTTTCTTATAATAGAATGCCAACTAATCAATGTAGAAGAAATGATGGAATTTGAAAATTATCACGTGGCAACCACTTCAGAAATAATTAATTCAGGCAAAAAAAAAAAATCAATGGGTTATAAAATGAGGTGGTAAAAATAAAACACTTAAATTTTTACATAATCTCAAAGTAGCTCCCTAAAAACTATTTACTAAGTACCAATGGGAAAAAAGTAAAAAGTACAAAAATAAATAAATCTAGCTGACACCATTCAAAGTTAATACTGCAGATAATTAAACAAATTGGCATCATGTGCCAAATGATAGGATGCAATAAGCAGAATACAGCATCACTTCTGTAATATTTCTATCAAAACCTGAGTCTAATCATAAGAAGACATTGGATCCACCCAAATGGGAGGACATTCTATAGGAAGACTGGCCTGTTTAACTTAGAAATGTCAAGGTCATGAAAGTCAAGAGAGACAGAGGAACTATCCTAGATTGACTTGATAACTGGGTGTAATACGTAATCTTACAATGGACCATTTCCTAGAAAAGGCATTGGGACAATTGACAAAACTTGAATGGAGTCTCTGGGTAAAGAGTATATGGGAGTGCTTTGTATTATTCTTGCAATTTTTCTATAAACTTGAAATTATTTCAAAAGAAAAGTGAAACAGATATAATAATACTTAAGGTATATATTAGGCTTAAAAATAGTAAATCCAAACTTATATTAAATATTAAATATAACATAATAGGATTTTCAAGCATAATTCTTTATAAAGAAATGTATAAATAAATATATTGCATTAAAAATTAAAGGAGAAAACTCATGAGATAATGCCAATAACCAACAAAAATATATACAATATAATTAAATCAATCTATTTTTTAATTATAAATTTACTGAACTAAATATGGAGGATATCTTTCTTAACATGGAAAAAACTGGATAATTTCAACAGAGCTATAGAAAAACCAGAATCAGGTAAGGATACCAACAATCATTTTATTTTAAGATTTTATTTATTTAATTTTAGACAGAGAGGAAGGGGAGAGAGAGGGAAAGAAACATCAGTTTGTGGTTGCCTCTCGCGTTCCCTCTACTGGGCACCTGACCCGCAACCCAGGCATGTGCCCTGACTGAGAATTGAACCAGCAACCCATTGGTTTTCCGGCCAGCACTCAATCCACTGAGCCGCATCAGGCAGAACACAATCATTTTTTTTAGTGTAACATTATTCTGAAGGGTCTGGTCAATGTAATGAAACAAGCTCAATAAAGAGATAAAAAATACAGAAAATATGACTAAAATTTGTTGAAGGCATAGTGCCAATTTACAAAAGGTCCCATGGAAATAGCAAACTGATGGAAATCTATTAAAACCTCAGTAATAATCAAGGAAATGCAAAGTGAAAGAGCAATAAACTGTTATTTTTAAAAAACAAATAATACCGAGAAAGGTTTAACAAAATGTGGCTAACCAGAATCGGAAAGTCAGTAGGAAAACTAATACTTTTATATCTCCCTGTTTAGAGTGTAAATTAGTGGAAACTTTACTAGAAGAATATAGAGATGTCTATCAAAGTTTTAAAATATACTTGTATCATTTGACTCAGTAATTCCACTTCCATGAATGTGTAGAAATAAAAACCTCTCAAATGAAAATGCAGATTTTTGTACAAAGTGATCATCACAGAACTAGTTTTAAAGACAATTATGCAAAACATCCTAAGTGTTTAAAATGAAGAATGAGGGAGTTAAACTAATTTCATAAAAAGAAATACTATTATAAGAGATTAGATTGGCTGCCCAGCATTCAAACCTCTTCCCAGTGTTCAAAAATGTTGCTTCTTTTAGGATTGCTGGAATGTAGACATTACCAACCCGTGTCAAAACTGAAATAAAATTCATACACTCTCAAAACTAGGGCTTGGACATGAGATCCAGGCCTTGAAACTTGCACTGGCTTCAAACTTGGGATTATTAACAGACATTGATACAAGAAACTGGGGACCAAAGAGAATCTATTCAGGTACTGGCAGCACCAGTTGTAATGAATCTACATGGGAATGCTTGTATTGCCGATGTTTCACTAAGACCTGTTGACCTGTCAGAGTCCATTCATACAACAATGGCATTAAAAGTTTGTTACACATTTTGTTTTTAAATCATTTTATCACTTCTCTTAATTTTAAATATTTATATATGTATAGTCAAATTTATTCATTTTTCCTTATGCTTTTTTACTCATTTTTATGCTAAGAAAGCCATCCTTATGCTGGTGAGATACATATTTATTGATGGTTCTTCCAGCCTTTTCCTTTATTTTCTACTTTTAAATCTTTCAGAGATCCGGTATTAATTTTCATGAGTGTCTGTTCAGTAAAAATATAATTTTATTTTTCCTTTAATAATTATTCATAACCATCTGTTGAGTAATCACACTTTTTTTCAGAAAAAAGAAAATAAAGCAAAAAGATTTAGTTGTGGAAATGAAAGAGTAAACTTAACATTTCCATCTAAAATGATTACTATCTTTAAAAAACTCTTATACATTAATGAGAAAAATAGGGCAGTCATAACAGTTTGATAAGTTCTCCAGTTATGTGAAGAGATATGTGAAATCAATAGTTTTTATATTTGGTTATAATAAACTCACAAAATATACTATAAAATGGCCATTCACAAAAATTCAAAAATATAACATCAGTTACAAATGAATTAAATAAGCAATGTGGAGAAATTAAGTGCAGAAAGTAATATCACTTTACTTGGGAGAATAAAAGAAAAGGTTGTTTTGGGGGTTTTTTTGTCATTTTGGTTGCTGTTGTTTTAATGGAATGGAAGTACTTAATTATTGAATGGCAACACAAGTAATGGAAAATGAAAATTTTCCCAAGGCAAACAGAACTTTTTTGTATGTCTCTAAAAATTATTAACACCTGGGTCCAGGGCAATGTTGGTGGTTGTGAAACCTGTGCCATCGATGTTTAGATGCACCCGCAGCCACGTCTCCTCTATGATTCTGTGGCACGACTCTGGTTTTGCAGGCCTCCCAGGAATGTCAGTTGCAGTGCGTTCCTCTCTACCTAAGACAGCCAGAGATGCTTTCAGTTTCTTCTAACTAAAAACTATGAATTATACATCTAAGCAGTTACTGACTATCGTGCTTTATAAAACATTTTATTACATATAAAATATTTATACTATATGGTTAAGTAAAGTGGCAGCCTACAAAACAGTATACCTATAACCTTAGTTTCATAAACTATAATAGATATGCACTCAAATCATATGCACTCATACAGTCATTGGTAAAAAACGTAGAATGAAATAGACCAAAATAACTTTTAACAATAGTTTTGTAAGTGTTGTTTTGTAGGTCAAAAGAAAAAGTTTAGTTTACACATGTTTGTGTATGTGTACAATGGCTGGAGAATACCTTAAAAATTGTTAAAATAATAAACTCATGATTACTGAAATGACAGACTCAGAAATATTTTCAGTGAGAAAATATGGTGTCTTTTACCTCTATTTTATTTTTTCCTTATTTAACTCCTGATCATTCCCTCACTTGTGTGTTTTTCTACCTTTTTTCTCATGGTAAAAGCAAATTTATAAACTAAACTATTATAAAAATGATAAGGCCTTAATTTCTTATGCCTTGCAAAGATGTATTCTTTCTAAGAAAAATGGTCTAAGCTAATGCTATACACACAGACACCCTACAAAGTCTTGAGGAAGAGGAAAAATGATTGAGATTTCCTGTAGGTAGGACCTTGTCAATCTCAAATCAAGTAAAATTGTAGAATAAACAATTTCCTGCATAAGATTTCTGAGCCCCATACTGATTTAAAAACAAAAACACCCTTCTCTCCATATTTCTTAGATGCTGCTATAAGCACATACTGGATTCATTTGCCTGTCTACCCAAGCTGGAGCCCATAGTCATTTTAGTGGCCTCCCTACTGGCGCCCTAAATTCAAATCTATTTGATCTGATATGACCTCTCTAGTCCTTACCCGTTAATAATTTTGATAATTCTTTTTTCCCTCTCATCTAAATGTTGCTAGGAAATGGGCTATCATAACATTTTATTGAGTACCCTACAAAATCATGCTAACCTCAGCTGCGTCCTCATGCTTTCCGGAACTCTCTGTATTTATCACTGGCTGATTTGGAACTCACTGCCCAAATTAGCATTTCCTAATCTTCTCCTTACTCTGTGTTTACAGCTTTCCACCGTCCCTTCCTTTCTAAAGAGCCAATCTTTTCATGCCAGCCTCTTTGATTTTCATTTAGTCATGCTACTAATAATTCCCTGTGGGGTTTTTTTGCAATCCCTTTCTTTCTTATTTCCTGAAATTATACCTTATCTTAGTGTTCTTTCTGCCTTTCAGACTATGTGAACTTGAAACTCTTTGGTTATATGATCTTATTTCTGTGTGTTTCATCAGAGCTGCCCTTGCTTCATACTTTTCATATTTTGTCCATGGATGATCTCGTCTTTTTCCCCATCTTTTTTTTTTTTTTAGGGTTTTTCATTTATTTTTTTTTAGACAGAGGGTAAGGAAGGGAGAAAGAGAGGGAGAGAAACATCAATGTGTGGTTGCCTCTCTCATACCCCCTACTGGGGACCTGGCCTGCAGCCCAGGCATGTGCCCTGACTAAGAATCAAACCAGCAACCTTTGGTATGCAGGCTGGTGCTCAATCCACTGAGCCATACCAGCCAGGGCGATGATGACCTCATCTTTAATGTGACATCTATGTATTTTGATTTCAAGTCTCCATTGCCAGTCTTGCCTCTTTTTTGGTGAAGTTGAGGGGTGGGGAGCCAGAGAGAATTCTAGTCCAGAAGTACATTGCAAAGCATTTTTTCTATCTACCAGGCACTTTGTGTTTAATGTACTCAAGTCAAAATTAATCTTTCCCTCTGAAGCATCTCCTCTTCTTCCTTCTGATTTGTTTATTTCTGATAATGGCACACTTGATCTCTCTGAAAGCACAGTTATTTCTAACTTCTCCATCCATGTCTATCTCTTCCATTCAGTCAGTCACATATTTTTGTAAATAATGCTCTCTTACATTCTCTAATTAGATCCTTTTTATCTCTTTCTTATATTTTGTCAAGAGAAGTGGTATCCCTTGTTTCCACATTTCTGTATTCTACACTGTCCTGAATATCCTGAATATCACAGATATCTGTGAAATATAGCTTTGATATTAAAATTTCTTATCTCAAAAAGTTTCAAGTTCTCACAGCAACCCACAGAATAATCTTGTTTTAAGTGATTTTTCTACAACAAATTTTTTCTAAACTAACTTCTCCATATGTGCATGCCCTATATCCTGGATAATCAAGTTCTTCCACCAAATTTCTGAAAGTAGAGTTAGCCAGGCATGGAGTATGAGAAAGAGGATTTAGGCAGAATTAGGGTATGTAGTCAATAAGCTGGAACCTAGTGAGCAAAGAGAAATGGGAAGCAAGAGGATGATGCAGAAGGACACAAAGCCTTGTAGGTATGTTAGGATTTTATTTTGCTGTGCTTGCGGTGAGATGCATTCGGGTGTTTCATGTGTGGCTGAAGTCAGTTGAATGTTTTAAGCAGGGGAGAAACAAGTTCCCATTGAAGTTTTTTATAAAAAGTTACCCTGCATACTCTGTGTAGAGTGGTTTCTGTCTGGTGGCTTATTTGATTTTACATCCACAAGCAAGCTCTCTTTTCCCAACTGCGATCATTTTATCTTTTTCTGAACACATCATATTCCACCTTATAACCTGTCCATTTGAATATGTATCTTTTCTTCTTTACTCGTAAAAGCTCCCAGCATGAACAGACTGTGCCTTGTTCCTCTTTGGAACCACACGGAATTTCAGAGAATGGAAAGTTCAGAAACTATTTGGTAATTCATCAGAATTAACTTTCTCACAGTCACATCCAGGTTTGCAGTGAAGGGTGGAATCACATAAAGAATATTGACTGTTGATTAAAATCTTAATCTTTTTCATTGTGATTATCACTCTACCTTTGCTTGAAGGAGCAAATCTTTGTAATTATATATTCCTTTTGTCTTTGAAATAGCAATAAATCTCATCAACTTCTTTATAAAGGTGTAATGAACATCACCCATATGATAATTATTGACTTCAAATTTTCCAAAGAAATATGTCAATTTTCTCATCTAGTATTTGCTACAATGAGAAAATATTAAAGCTGAAAGAAAACTCATTTTCTACCAAATATCCAGTCAGAAGAACTGTACGATTTTTACAGCAAAACTAAGAGCATGTTAGATGGTTCCAAGACAGAAAAAGAAGGGTAGCTCTAACTTTCTTGAATGCTGATTGATTGCTGAACGGATAATGATTTTTGGTACATTTTACATTATTCATTGGGATGAAATGGTTTATGGAGGGAGAAATGGAATTGTTCTTTAATATCCTGAAGCATCTGAAAACATATGCAACTTTCATTGATCAGCTCTCTGCTGGGTAATACTGCTATCTAAAATCGATGACATATTTACTTCTCTAGGAATGCCTCTATGGTTGTAAACCATTCTTTGTTTTTTGTTGAGAAGTAAATTTCTTATTTACTCCTCCCTTAAACTGGAGTTTCCATAATCTTTGGGGGTATCATAGGTTTGTCATACTAACACTATCTTTCATTCTCCTTCTCATTCCGCTTTCATTTTATAATCACTTGGGAATCTAGAAGATCTAGAATTTTGGGGGCTGATATTCTTCAATAGCCCTTGAGAAAAAAAAAAAAAAAAAAAACAGTGAACCAACTACCAAACTCTGTACATCACCCATCACCCATGTCCCAGCAGAATCTTTCCTAATTATTCTTTAATAAAGAGAAACAAAATATCAGCTTGATGTTTTTATTTTTTGGTGGGGGTTGTAGAAGGATGCAGATTTTTTTCCAATGGCAAGTACAGAAAAGCATATGTCCAAAGGATAATAAATTTCTATATTCAACTCAGATCAAAATTTATACCAGATTATTTCATTGCCCTAAAAAATGTTCTTTAACTATGCTGAAAGAGGGAAAAAACCTGTTCAAGAATGCAGCCTGGCCAAATGGCCCATGATTGATGGGGTTGCAACAGCCAGGGGGTATTTACCAATTCACCAGTGCCAAGTCCTAGGAGTGATTTTGCTGCCTGTGACAGCTGGTGTGCTCCATTGGAAGGCTGTATCTGTATACATCAATGATTTGCATGTTTATATGCCTCGGCTGCTCTATGAGTCTGAATTTCACAGCAGTGTGTATAAGCTGTGCAGTCTTGATGCTTGAGTGCCTCTGGGCATGGGATGGTAGAATTGGTTTGAGTAAATTAGAATTTTAGGATTGTGTTTTGCAGGTTAGCCAGTAATAGCACATTTTCGTTCATCTTCCTCTTCACCAGCTTCAGTAATATTTTGAAGTGTCTTTCTGCGTAAGCTACTATTTGAGGCAGACACATTATATGCTCTCTAGGAGGCTACAGACTCAGATATTAAGGCATCATACATAGGTAGAAAGGAAGACATTAAAGGACTATGTTTGGTCAAACTGAAGCCTAAAGAGGAAATTGGGAGATTTGGACTTTGAAGGGAGTTACTGATGCTTTCCCCTAAGTTGCAAAGGACTTAAGCAGGTAAGAATTGCTCTACTAAGGCAGATGTATGAACTCATATAAGGCTTCTCTTCTAAGTAGTAATCTTCCAGTGTTCCTGGGACAGGTGGGGATTTCCACAGGTTTTTGAAAGATCAGATATAAAATGTTTGTTGAGCAGGAAAACAATAGGGGTGGGGAGCTTTGGAGGAAAAAATACAAAGGCTTGAAGGAAATAAGAGGTGGATAAAACAGGTAATATATATGTGGGAAAGAATGATTTTAGGAACAGAGAGAGTGGTAGGTGATTAGAGGGAGATATATTAGGGTAGGAATGTCATACAGAAATTTTTAAAGGTAGTTGATGCGAGGTTGCAAGTGTCTTAAGATCATAGGGTGTTAATTTGGTAGAAATGATGGGTGGGGTCTTCAGTGCTAGATTAGATAATCTGAAGTAGGATGTTTTGAGGGTAATTTCTGGACAATAGTGATAGTATCAGAAAGAGAGTGTCTAGAATACAATTCTAATGGAAGGAGGAAATGGGACAATTTTTTAATGAATGAAGACTGTACATACATGGCAGAAATACTCAAATTTTATTAGAAAAGCAATATACAGTTTAAAAGTTAACCTGAGTTTTCCTCTAAGTATGTGTCCACTAGAATGTCATGGAATGTTGTAGTAATGCAATATCTACCATTTTGAAGAACCCACTATGCGTACCAGACACTCATATTCACTATCTATAAACTTCTCGTAAACCCTCTAGAGTGAATATTTTCAGCCCCCCTACAGATGAGATAATGGAAACAGAGAAAATTAAATAACTCATCCAATTTCATGCAATATGTGGTAGTGTCATAATTCAAACTCAGGTCTGTCTGATTCCAAAAGATATTTTTGTTTATTTATTTGTGTGCTTATTTTCCTAACATGCAGCTTCCTTGAGCACAGAGAAGGGATATAAAGATAGTGAGCAATTCTCTTGGGAGTATTTAATTTAAGTTAGCCATCTGGAGATGTTGCTTAGACAAAGTACTTGCTGGGACGGTTCTCTGCATACCTGTGAAATGTGTGGTATTAGGAACTACAGTCTCATAGTGGAAGAATAATTTGATTATGATAAAAAATATTTCATGCTAATAGTGCTAAAAGTGAGGGTGATCCACATGGCTGGTCTGTATTTATTGCCAGTATCTCCTTCAGTATAAGTCATTGGAACAGCATTTTGATTGCCTAGATAGCTACAGCAAGTAGCAAGTATCACAAAATTGACCAAATATAGAAAATAAAATTGAATATGTAATTCAGGAAAAAAAACTGAAGATATAACTGTCTTTGAGGTATTACTATTTGATGAAATAATAGAAATCATCAATGCTGAATAAGTTTTGTTGTTTTTAATCATCTTTAATTCTGTTCTTATTTGGCTTGGCATTAGCATAATTTGAACCCACTTTTAGTCATATAGTCTGACTGAACAGCTGTTCACAGAATCCTTTGCAGGTTCCGCCACAAACTCCAAAGTGAATGCTATCCATCCGTCTACAGGAGATCTTTCTCTCTTTTTTTCTTTCTTTTTTGGAAATGTCATCTTTTAAGTAATATCTGAAAAAAGCCTGCTACTGAATCTTTTTCTTATACATCATGTAAATATTTATCTGAAAAACCAGCTCATACACGGAAAAATATTTTTAATATTTTATTTTATTATTTTTATTTTTATTATATTGAACCTCACATTTAGAATATTAGACTAAGGACCTGCCAAATTCCCAAACTTTGCCATAAAGTTTTAGTACATAGTGGCTTAAGAGCATACATTTTAAGGTAACAGTATATGAATTATATTCCTCTTTGACTCAGGTACTAGCTGTGCAATTTGACATATATTACCTTTTGTGTTTTAGTTTCTTGTTTTGTAAAGAGGGAATGCAGCAACAATGCTCTTATAGTTATTTGTGTGTGTGTGCACATGTAGATATTAGGAGAAAATGTAATCTAAAGTCTTTACTACATTATCTGACAAATAGTAGGTGCTCAAGGAATATTAGGCATTATTATTGTTATTTTTTTAATTTTTTTATCTCTTTTCAAAACATGTTAGCCACAACTGGGCTATATTTTACCACTTTATCACATTAAGAATAATATTTAATTTTTCATCAGAATGAGTTCTCATAGGGTAAAGAAAGGTACAACTCATATTCTGTGTTTCTGAAAGTTTTGTATTTATTTTGTGCAGGAAAATGCCAAATGTTTATGACATTTAAAAGAAGAAGGTTATATTTCTGAGAAGTATTAATGATGTTTGCTTTAGTAAATTACTGATCTTTCATTAGAACCCTGTTCTCCTGAGACCAAATCCAAAAAGAAAGAAAATATGACTATAATTTATTGATTTAATATTCTATGTCAGCATTTATTTATTGTGTTTACTTTGAATTTGACCAAAGATACAGCATAGAGCAAAGCAAATAATAATTGATTAAAGGATGCTTCAAAGCATGAGGGAAGAAATGAGATGCTTCGAGGAAAGAGAGTTTAGAAGAAACAGTAGTTTTGTTAAGATGTCATGCATTCTGAAGAAAAAAATTTATATTACACACCTAGGGAAGATCAAATTATCTTCATTGATTTTTTTCATAAACTGACACTATTTAAAATGTTTTCATTTTCTTATTGATCTTTGATTTTGCATTCATGTTTTTAATGTAATGTTGGGCTTTCATAGAGCAGCATAAACAAGAATTCTGTTTATTTTTGCCACAAGATTGACGAGTTAATTCTTTGGAAATATGATATGAATTGAGTTGCCTTTGACAATGGGGAAATAATCTCATTTTCTCATTAAATGAAAAAGTGGCTCAGGTAGAGTTTGTATGTTTTGCTTCTTCAGTGTGTTCTAACAGCATAATTGGTAAAGAATAACAAGAATTGTACCCTGTGCAATTCAAAAATAGTACTAAACACTGTGCAGCAATTTCAGTGTAAAATGCTTAATGAGGTTTGTCAAACACAAAGATCAGAATGCCATAAACAGAAATCCAAACTTGGTGTTTAGATTAAATTGCACAAACTTACTCTGAGCCCAAGGTAGTAATATGTGCACACACACACACAAAATTTTACAGATACAAGGAGTAGTAATAAATGATTGAATTAATTTATAAACAATAGTAGTTGCTTATAAATCCAAATAAATTTTATCCTTTAAGTTAGTCCATTCTATTTAAGTGATAGACTTTAAATATTGTAGTGTTTTTCCATTTTAGAGAACTTTAATTAATATATGAACAATAGGAAAATAATTTTTACTACTTTATGAATGTTTTTTTTATTTTGTTTTGTGTTTTTACTGTATTACCCAGCTCAGTTACACACTTTAATTATTAATATTGGGATTCGGTCTAGGTGAATAAATATTTGTTGCCTTAGTACCAAGATACCAACATCTTAGGAGAGAATTTCAAAAGTAATTTCTCAAAATAATGAGAACAATAATTACATATTGAAATAAGAATATGTTTCTAAAATAAATTTTCTCAAATGTTTATAGATAACTATGTTATACTTTTATTTACTTAAAAATAAAAGTAGTTTTGTTAACACAATTTAAACGTACTACATATGTCTGTATAAACTCAAAACACATGCCCTGGCTGGTGTCCTCAGTGGATTGAGCGATGGCCTGCAAACCAAAGGGTCACTGGTTCAATTCCCAGTAAGGGGACATGCCCGGGTTGCAGGCCAGGTCCCCAGTAGGGGTGTGTGACAGAAACCACACATTGATGTTTCTCTCCCTCTCTTTCTCCCTCCCTTCCCCTCTCTAAAAATAAATAAATAAATAAATAATCTTAATAAACACATATATACAAATTATGTCCATGTGTTATGATATAGTAATAAATTCCATTTTCGTGATCTCTGTACTTAAAAAACATATAAGATTAGTTATGATCTTCTAGCCTTCTTATTCAGAAAAGATGAATGAGAATGAGGCTGTTAACTGCACTATATAAAACTACTTCTGATGTTATAACCCCTATCCTCTCTGTCTCTCTTCTGAGGCTAAATGTAAAAATGATAGGGCTGTTATTGTTCCTTAACAATTCTCTACCAATGATAAAGTAAACACATATGTTTAAGATGAAGTTTTTCAAGTTAGTCCAATCCACTCATCAGGAAAGGATATGTTTGAGAGCCATAACTAATAGGGTAACCTACAGATACCAAATATCAAGGGAAAACATACTGTGATGAATGAAAGTTAAAAGCAGAAGCCCTCAGTAGTAGGAGAACTGGTTATGTTACGGGGCAAAACTTTAATGTAAAAGTGGGAACTAGGACTAACTAACATAAGAGACCAGTGCAGAATGATGTTGCTGAAACAGATCTCTACACTGAAGGCAGGAAGCCAACAAAGAGGTGTCACTGTGAGACCTGGGTGTGGAATCCCAGCTCCCTATCCAAGGCCCCAGAATTGAACAGTCTGAACAGCATCTAGTTCTGAGATGAGAAATCCACTAATACCTACAGAAGTCTCTCTTACTTTCCAGAAAGAATTAAAAATGAATAGATATTAGGCTTAGGATTAGCATACCTTAGACATTTTTGATTCACGTATAAATACAAAAATACATTTAAGGCCAATGATTATTATGTATATCTAGCAAAAAAATTCATGAGCCTACCCCATAGGGCACAGGTGGCAAACACAAGGCCTGCAAGCAGAATCCGGGCCTCCACCTTGTTTTATCCGGCCCAGCACCTTGTTTCTACCTGGTAGCAGCGCCAAGCTCTCGCTTAACTGTTAAGGAGCAGTTACATTTATACAGTCCTACAATTACATTTGGCCCTTTGAAGGCAACCATGAGGCTGATGTAGCCCCCAGTGAAAATGAGTTTGACACACCTGCCATAGGGGTACAGCTTCAGCCTAGGGCTTCTTAATTCAGGGAATCATTTCCATTCATGATAAATTTGCACAGTTTTAAAATCTACAAAGCTCAAGAGAAAATTTGATGGTATTAAATGTAATGTAGAAGTTCAATATATAGGACAATTGCACATGAGGAAGTACTGATTATAGGATAATCTAAAAGGGACTGTAAAATTAGGATGCTTAAATTTTCAAAACAGTTATCTATTAAGCAAGAACAGCATATCAAGAGAGAAGAACAGGTGCATTAAAAATACTTTCATGAAAGAGTTAAGTTCTAGGTTAGACACAGCAGAAGGAGAGTTACAGAAGTGAAACATAGTTCAGAGTAAATTACCCAGAATGAATTCCAAGTTGGTAAACATATGGAACATTTTAAAAATAAAATGTTATGAGACATGAAAGAGTGAATAAATTGCAAATAATATGTAATAAATTTTCAGGAGAGAATAGAAAGAATTGAGATATATTAATTAAATTGGGTCTGAGTTTTTTCTACAGCTTAAAACATCATATAGATTGAAGAATCATATTCAGTGAAAAATACCAAAATTAATAATATTTACAAACCCAGACACATTATAATACAACTGAAACACATGGAAAACAAAGGGGGAAAAAATCCCAAAACATCCACAGTTAAAGCAGGTTGCCTACAAAGCAAAAAGAGTCAGTCTGATTGAAAACCATTCTTCAATAATGTAATTTCTGGAAATAATGGCATAATTCTTATAAAGAGTTGAGGGAAGATAACTGTCAGCTACCTAGAAATGAACTCAGGTAAAAATATTTAAGAGTGAGATCAAAATAAAAATATTTTCAAATCAGTTTGTTCTTTATTTCCATGTCTCTGGTTCTATTTTGCTCATTTGTTGGTTTTGTTGATTATGTTCCACTTATAGGTGAGATCATATGGTATTTGTCCCTCACTGCCTGGCTTATTTCACTTAGCATAATGCTCTCCAGCCCCATCCATGCTGTCGTGAAGGGTAGGAGCTCCTTCTTTGTTTCTGCTGTGTAGTATTCCATCGTGTAAATGTACCACAGTTACAGAGAAAAGGGGAAGGGTCATCAAGGAACATGTGTAAAGTACCCATGGACACAGACAATAAGGGGAGGAGAAATGAATTTGGGAGGTAGTGGTGTGTAGGGCAGGGGAGAGTAGTGGGGGAGAAACGGGGACAATTGTAATTGCACAACAGTAAAAAAAGGAAGAAAATTGGGAGTCTAATTTTTTTTTGTTGATGGTGATGGATAAAGTGGACTTTGAACATATCTTCAATAAAAAATATTTTCAAATCAGTAAAGACTGAAGAATATAGCATTCACAGACCTCAGTGGTCTATCTCTATGGGGGTAAAAAATGTTCTCTACTTCCAGAGAAAAGGTAAATCTAAAAGGAAGGAGTAAAATATAGGAAATTAATGAACAAAAATGTTAGCAATTGTTTTGGTAATTATAAACAGATATGGAATTTTAAATGTTGGCTAATTTGGGAATTACAAATAAGAGGGGACTATAACAAATACAATGATATCAAAAAAGATTAAAAAAATGAGGTGTTAGTTAAAGCAATCTAAGGTTCTTAACTTGTTTGGGAGGAAGCATTTAAGGCTTGGTACAACACAACAGGCAGATATCATCTACCCCTGAGGGAAGGGCAGCTGCAAAAGGTTCCAGAGCACTTGCTCTAGGCTGGTATGTGTTGAAGAAGATGGCAAAGAAAGAAACAAACAAAAGACCTTCTGCCCTTTAGGTTTCATACTGACTATACAGGGGTGAGCAAAGGGAGATTTACAGTTATTAGTATGTAAAACAATTTATTCCTTTATTATTATTTATTAATGACTGTAATTATTTGTATTACAACTGTAAACCTACTTTTGCCCACCCCTGTATATCAGAGGCCATCTGCAATAGAAGGGCAGGAGAGCTGAGGTCCATCCCTCCACTCCAAGGGAAAGGAATACAAGCTCACAAGTTCAGCCTAAGCATGAGCAAAGCAGAATTGAGAAAAGTCTTCTTTACTCCAGGTTTTATATTAAGACCAAGGCATGCCAGTCTAGAGAATCTATCCTCAGGGATATACTGAAGATAACTAAAACCACAAAACCCAGGTTCAGAGCAACTAAAGGCTGCATTGATTTAGTCCTTGGCATTAACAGCCCACAGGTAAAAGAGATGGATCTTTGTCTAAGGGGCAATACATTATTTATTTCAGTCTTTATTCTGTTATGCACAGATTTTGTCATGTGATAAATGGGGTAATATAAGCAAGAAAATAGAATTTGTGATTAAGAGATAATATAGTTAATAAAACAAACCCAGAGATGACCCAAATAATGGAAATATCTAAAAGGACTTCATTGCTACAATATGTTAAAGAATGCAATGGAAAAGATCAGCAACATACCTGAAAAGAGGGATTTCAACAGAGAAATTAAACCTATTTAAAAAATCCAAAGAGAAATATTAGTAATGGAAAAAAAATTAGGATAAAGAATTGATTTGCTGACCTTGTCAGCTGACTGGATAGAGAAAAAAAAAATCAGTTAACAATAAGAAAGGTCATAGGAATTATCCAAAGTGAACACACACAACAAATGAAGAGTTGAAAAACATGAACAAAGCATCCTAGATCTGTGTGAGACAATGAAATAGTAAAATACCAGAATGAAAAGAGAGAATAAGGTAGAAGAAAAATATTGAAAGTGATAATAGTGAAGAAGTTTTCAAAATCAGTGAAGTACACAAAGCTCAGATCCAGGAAATCTAAAATTATTTAAAAATCAGATAGACTGATAGATGTAGATACATATACACACACATATATATGCATATATATGTATATATGAGTTGCCTCATATAGTATATGCACTTAATAAAAGTTAACTACTAGTATTATCCCTATTATTAATTTATTGCTTTCTGGAAGAGAAAACTAGTAACACAAGGATTTCCCTATATCTTGGCCATGGGAGAATGGATGAGATTCCATTTGTTTGAATTTTGGAGAACTATAAACATTAATAGCATATCATATCTCAACAAATTCCTTATTTCAACACTTCTCTCCCTTACATATATATTTTTAAAGATTTTATTTATTTATTTTTAGAGAGAGGGGAAGGGAAGGAGAAAGAGAGGGAGAGAAACTTCAATGCATAGTTGCCTCTCATGTGCCCCATACTGGAGACCTGACCCACAACCCAGGTCTGTGCCCTGATGGGGAATCGAACTGGTTACCCTTTGGTTTGCAGGCCTGAACTCAATCCACTGAGCTACATCAGGCAGGGCTCATCCTTATATTTTTAATTCTAATGTAGTTTTGTGGTTCATACACTGCTCTTGTTATTAACTGAATAATCTTTTATCCATTAGTTCATTAAGTGACAATCATATGCAAGACATTTTGGAAGCTTTTACAGAAATTTTAATAGGAAAAATAGGGTGTAACAGTAGTGAAGCTGGTTTTATTTTCTTTTCTTATTTTTACTTATTTTCTATGTAATTTTAAAGTAGTTCATGAATGTATTTTTTCTTATAAAATTTTCAAACAAGACAGGTATGCTAGAGGGTCTTTTCACTACAGTTCCAGTCCATTTTCTTCTGAGAAAGAAATAATGTCATACTTTTGGGGCCAGTGTCCTTATTTCACATATGGAGTCACCTCACTTACAGAGAGAAATGAATGGTTATGAAAAGAGGAATAACATCCTTGAACTCTTTTGCTATACATATTGCCTAAAAATTAAAATGAATCAATATATTTAATAAATATTTGTTTAACATCGTCCATGTGCCTTCTAGATACTGAATATAGAGGAGTGAATACAAATGGTTTTCTTAAAAACTCCCCTCATGGAACTTAGATTCCAGAAAAGGAAACAGTCAATCATATGCAAAGCAAGAAAAACTAGCAGTATGTCTGATGGAGAGAATATTGCAGAGAAAAAGAAGGCAAGATGATAAGGGGTGTTGGAGGTGTATGTTGGAAGAGTGCTTGCAGATTTTCAGTAGTGTGACCTCTCGATGATATTTGAGCTGCTAAGGTGATATTTGAGCAAATACCTGAAGGAGATGAAGGAATAATGATGATCTTAGCACCACCATGCGACTCTGCCCGTCACCACGCAGGTTGGGCAACATCACACAAGTACCACGTACACACATGGGTTAAAATTAAGGCCTGGCCACAGCAGTCTGTTCCCTCAACCACCCGAGGAAAAGGGACTTAAATATTTTATCATAATTGATTGTGTCGTTTTCATTTTAAATCAGATCCTATTAAGTGAACTATGCATAGTTCCCTTTCCTATGTGCCATGCTAGAAAGAACATGGGCTTTGGAGCAAAGAGACCTGCACTCAAACCCTGTCTCTGATAATTGCTAGTTGTGTACGTTGTGCATGAGAGCTTCTGTGTATTCATTTTCAAAGTAGAAATACTAATATTAAAATGTTTTGGTGAAAATATAATAAGTGTTAATAAATGAAAATGATAAAGTATGTTAAGTGTCTAGGGTCTCTCCTAGTCTCTGCCTCTATTCTCTACAGTTCCATTTACCTTACAACTTGAGGCTGAGTGGTCTCCTGTCTTCTATACACAATATTTCCCCATAGTTGATGGGGAATAAGTTCCACAATCCCCGCTGAATGTTTGAAGCCACGGATTGTACCCAGCCCTATATATACTGTGTTTTGTTACTACACATACATACACCGTATGGCTTCTCTTTGACATATCCAAATTGCCAGAATCATTACTCTTGCACTTTGTGGTCATTATTAAGTAAAATAAAGGTTACTTGAATGCAAACACTGTGAGATTGTGATAGTCTAGCTAAATAACCAAGATGAGTACTAAGTGACTAATAGGTGGATAACACTTTTGTGGATATGCGGGACAGAGGGATGAGTCACATGAGCATGGGATGGAATGGGATGGCCCAAGATGTTATCATGCTACCCAGAAAGTCACACAATTTCAAACTATTGAATATCTGGAATTTTCCACTTAATATTTTCAAATTGCAGTTGACTTTGTGTAAGTGACACTGCAGAAAGTGAAACCATGGATATGGGAGGAAAACTATATTCCTGACTACAAAGTAAACTAGATGGTTGAGATTTATTATTTTTTCATTGTGGTATTTTATTTTTTTATTTAGGTATCTAGTGCCTTTTATATTAAAGGCATTAAAATTTTATGAAATTAATACATGAGCTTAAAAGAAATCCCTCCTTTTTAAAGATCCCATCTCTCAGATTATGAAACAATCTATTCATTAGTGCTTGAGTTTTCTTAGCTAGTAAAACTTCACTGAGTATTTATGTTACTTCTTTAAAGATTTGATGTATTTGTATGTTTTTCCAACTTTTTAGTTTGATTTGCACTGAAGGAAAGAGAAGACTTCACGATCAACTTTTATTTTGCTACCATCGAACTCTGCTAGTAAAGAAATATATTGCTAGAAAGATTTGGCAAGAGAAGAGTGCAGATGGAAAAGGAGGGGAGGTGAGGAAAGAAGAAGGGAGGGGAGGGACAAAAGAAAAGGGAAGGAAGAGAGGCAGAGAACAACCCAAAGAAAGCCTTTGTATTTTCCCAGTCCCCCATAGTGAATAATTACTGGCAGCATTTTCTGCCTAGAGGCATTTCTATGTAACATAAATCAGAGAATTCCTGTGCTCAGCCAGGAATGGAGGACTCATGGAGAACTCCAAGTAGTTGTGGCAACCCAGCTATTTCTCCAGCAGCAGGGCTGCAGACTCAGTGGGATCAGTGAGAGCTCCTTATTACCCTCCCTGGTGATTCACACAAGCGCCCACGTGCCAGAGTAAGCAGCATTTCATCAGAGAGGGTTCAGGTGATTTTTTCATTCTCTAAAACTGGGATGCAGCCAAGTCAGTCAGTGGAAATACAACTAATTAAGAAACCTCATTTATGTCTGTTTGTCTACTTGTGTGTACATGACTTTTAGTCTATCACAGCTGAGATTTGAATAAAAACTTCTATGTTAGAAGACACCAGCTTGGCCTGTTGATTCCTTGGTGGACCTGTGCTGTGCCTTTCCCCAGGTGAACTATGATATTTGATGTAGGAAACACTGGAGGAAGAAAGAAGAACGCTCAGAAAAGTAGAGCTACGGTGATAATGCTTTCATCATCAGAATTCTCAGGAGCTAAATGTTTTCTCCCACAACACTTCCACATAGAAAAACAAAATACTAAAGGGAATCTAAAGTAAACAGAATTGAAGGAACACAACCTATATTAGTTGTTTTTTTTCCCCCCTTTCTTTTAGTCCCTTCAAAATTGTGACTGGAGAGGGCTGGGTAAGGCAAAAGGCTAGTACTTCTTCTGATGCCTTATCTCTAAAGGACATTAAACATCCTTTAATAAAAATAATTTACCAAATAATTTACCACTTTACTTCACAAAAGAAGTAAAATAAGTTTTTAGGGTAAAACCTAAATCATTTGAAACTTCAGCTAGCCAAGTGCTAAATGAGCTCCATTCTTGTTCAGACAGAAAATTTAATCTCCGCACACAGCATGTGAAGCTTTGCAGCTGTAGTTCCATTTACACTCCTGTCTGTTCTTAACTAGATGGAGAACATGTCATAGCCCTTTGCGTACTACAGAGGTCTACCATTCTGTCCAGAGTAGGGTGGACATAGAGCCAGTGTTTGTTGGTAATGATAGAAATAAACAAAAACCTTTTTACTAGTTGATGAACACCATTTATCTGTAGTTAGTTCCTTTCCTAGTGTCACAGTGATATAAATCGTGTTTGTCTTTTCTCTCTTTCTTAAATCTTCTGAATCTGAATACCTAAAACACTAATTTGAATTCTCAGACTAAGTGAGGGTTTTTTGTAACTTTTAAATACCATACTGCACAAAGGTAAAGATTCTGAGTATTCAAATATGACCAACAGGCTTGGATTAAGTAAAAGCAATTATAGAGGATGGTTATTTTTCTGTGAGTAGAGTACTGCGTTTCTGAGAAAAAAAAAACCATTAATTTGGAGATTAACTTCAAAGAGTGTTTAAAAGCAAAAGAAACTTAGGGATCATCAAGCCTGGTGGTTTTAAACTTTTTTCCCTCTGAATTTTAAACCACAGAAACCCTTCAGTTGAAAGCAGATACTCAAGCTTAGTAGATAAAAGAAAGATAATGGTTAGTGCTCCTCTGGTTTATAGATCAGGGTGGAAGGGTATGGGAACCCTACTTTGTTGCTTTTTCCCACATCCCACCCTTCGGTGTGCTCCATAAAGTATCCAGGGGTCATCAGAGTCCAGCGTGACAGCCACTGCTCCAACCCCCTTATTTTACAAAGAAGGAAACTAATCAAAGAACTAGCTTATGGCAGAATCGAATCTTCCCAATTCACTTCCAAAATGGAGTTGCTTTTATTCCTTTTCTGATTTAAAAAATCAAATATATTCACATAGAAAATTTAGCAGACTTTTTCCCTTCTAATTCCCAATAGAATGCTCTTCCCAGTGTACCATGACACCCCACTATGGCTTTACTAGAATAAATGCCATTTATTTTCAAATGCCTATGTTAGCACTTGACACAGAAGGTATAGATTTATTACATACATACAGTATGCCCTCTTCCTCAAAACAGATTTCTTTTGCCAAATAAGTTCAATTTTATTTAATTCAGTTTGTGTATATATATATGTATTTGTATAGGTATGTATATAGCTATGTGTGTACACATGTTCAAACTACAGCCATAATGTTTTAATTTTTGAAGTAAATAAATCAACAGCAAAAAAATGTCATATCAAAATAGGTTAAGTAGAAAAGAGAAAGTATGGATCATGTAACTGGAAAACATAGGGGTGGTTTAATTTCAAGCATGGTTGGATTCAGAAGTTCAAATAATATCATAAGTATTCCATTTATCTCTGTACCTCTTAGCTATAATTTCTTCTACCTTACCCTTGTTCTCAGTCAGGGTTTTAACATACAAGGGGAAGGGTGACCCTGAAGGAAAATAAATCAGTCTTTCTGAATCTCTCTATTTCTATTTTTCCCCCTCTGCACTTCCCCACCACCCTTCTCTCTCCTTTTCCAACCATTTCAGCCCATGAAAAGAAAGACTGATCAGCACTCTTTCAGTCACATGCCCACTCATGAACCAACCACTCCTTCTCTAGTGGAACAGTACTGTGATGGGCTAGCTTGAGTAAGATGGGCAATTCTCGTACCAGTGAAACTTCAGTGTGATGGCCAGTGCTGTATTAGTTGTATGATAATCCCACCAGGTGGCTACAATTCTATAAAGAAAAGATGCTAGGGGACTTCCGCCAAGATGGCAGCGTGGGTGGTCGCACTCGCTGCCTGCACATCCAGAATGTCCATACAATGAATGCAGTAGCAAAAAATTAAACAACCAGAACGGACTGAATCAAACTGAAGGGAAGTCCGACACCCAGGAGGTAGGAAAAGATGAACATCCAGGCCGGTAAGCGGGGCAGAAACGGGCGGAGGAAGCAGCGCTCACGGAGGGTCTCACTCATGCCGCGACTTACGCCGCTACTCAGGCCGCCAGTGCCTGAACAGGGCGTGGCTCCAAACAACGGGTGAATCCTGCAAGCCAGCGACACTGCCGGAGAGAGGCCAGGGCTGAGCCAGCAGAGCCGAGTCTGGCAGAGGAGGCGGTGGGGAGCTGGGGAGAGGAGGAGTGACGGGAGCCCTCAGTGATCAGAGGCCGCCATTGCTTCCTCCCAGACCCCGCCCCCAGAGGCAATGTCATCCAAAAAGAGACCCAGGTCGCAGGCATCTGCCAGCTGACAAGTGCACCGAGATAAAAAGAATGAAAATGGTCAAAAGGAAGGACCACAACAAATTACAACTAATGGATGACAACATAGTCAACCTATCAGATGCGCAATTTAAAATGCTTATAATCAAATTGTTAACAAAACTGGAAAATAGGTGGACGCAAATAGTTGAACAGATGAAGAATACGATAAGGATAATGGAGGAAGATTTACAGGGAACCAATAGGGAAAAAAAGGAGGGTGGATCTCAAACCAATGGGATGGACCAGAAGGAAGAAACAAGAATTCAAAAAAATGAGGAGGGACTCAGAAACCTCAGAGA